>JAGDYQ010000013.1:1444386-1460711 GCA_021962125.1 Bulinus truncatus | reverse complement strand
GCCGGGGCATTATGCCTATGTTTATCTTTTTATTATATCAAGTTTTTTATCTACGCCAGAATATTTTTTTTGTTTGTTTCATGGCAAGTGTTTTGTTTATTTATTTCTTTTTACCTACACCCTGTTCATTATTGTATGTAGTGTATTTATTTAGTTGTTGTTTTTATTTGTTGCTTGTAAACTTTGTGGCCTTGTCTTCGAGTGAGATTTTAAACATCTTCAAGATGGATATCGTCAAAGTCGTTCAATGTGGTGCCAGATTTTTTTTTTATAGAAAATCATTTCTGATTACTCCCTCCTTGCTGCATTATACATTCATAGTTGAATTGGCCAAAAGTTGTGCGGCTACTGGATAATATTAATGTCAATGCAGCGGTCGCGCTAATAACTTGTCTTGGGCCTCGCACCGTATCTCACCTGCACTGTATGAAAGTTTGCTAAAAGTTGTTTAAAATACATTTGTGTGTGTGTGATTTAGTAACCTGCAGCCTTATGCAATATGACAATTAGTTGATGGTTGTGTAGAACTTTGGTTGATGGTTGTGTAGGACTGGATTTATACTACACAGCATGAAGAAGGCCGCCAACAATGTGGACAACCTAGGGTTAAGTTGTACACTGAGATGTAATTATATATAGTCTAGACTCTAGTACAGTGCTTCTCAAAGTGGTCGGCCGCGGCCCCCTAGGGGTCCGTGGACTGTCCGGAGGGGGGCCGTGGAATTTCGAAAAATTATACATTTAAGCAATCTAAACCAACAAAAAAAAATAGGGGGGCCGCGACATATTGGTTGGCGTTCCGGGAGGGGGGGGGCGTGACTTCAAAAAGTTTGAGAAGCACTGCTCTAGTATATTAAAATTTGAAATGTTATTTTGGCTGGCAGATGCTTACACCTATCTCAAATTGTTGTTGAAATACATTTTTGTACCACTTGAAATAATAAATAATGGGTTAAAGAAGAATACTCATAAAGCATATATATATATATATATACATTATTGGAGGGGTCCTCTGTAAGTGTACATTGAGCACTCCCTTGATGCAGCGGGTGCCAAGATCAGGCTCTTTAAGTAAACTCGGTGGTCCTCGAGTTGGGACAATGAGGTGACGGGCAGAATGGAGCGGCCGTTCAAAACTGACCCGTGGTGGGAGCTCAGGTGGATCGAGATGATGGCACTAATTGCCCAGTTTTGTACTGGTCATTGTCCTATAGGTGTGTACTTTGGAAAGTTGAGGCCCAATATCGATTCATTTGCCGACACTGCAGAGAAGTGGAGGAAGCTGTGGATCATGTGCTTTTTGAGTGCCCCGGGATGGCTGACCACAGGGTGGACCAGTCGGGTAGCTTGCTGGCCATTGGGCTTTACGGCAGTCTCCAGATGTTGAGAGACACAGCGAGTTTGATCTCACGGTCTTTAAGAGACTAAGTCTCATGCCCGCAGTTATCACTGAGAGAGAGAGAGAGAGAGAGAGAGAGAGAGAGAGAGAGAGAGAGAGAGAGAGTGAGAGAGAGAGAGAGAGAGAGAGAGAGAGAGATCTGTATACTTAGGGTTAAGGGTTCAACTCCAGGCGTGACCTGTCACCTACCTATGTCTCCCGTGGTGCCATCATAGCTGTGGTGGAGATAAAAGAATGGCAATAAAACCCCGTCTCTTTAGAGATGTACATGATCTAAGAAACTAGGAACTATGAAGCAATTTAAAATAGCCATCTACCTATTGACAGAGGTATTAATAATAATAAATAATAATAATTAATGTATCTGTCTATCAGTATATTCAGTTAAAATACACTGGTGGTACATATACATTATGTACATTCAGGAGTCTAAATTTAGCAATAGCTTGTGTTAATTTTATTAAATAAGAGAGAGAGAGAGAGAGAGAGTCTAAATTTAGCAATAGCTTGTGTTAATTATCTCTATATACTTATAAGACGCATTTGTTGTCTGTCTGTCTGTCTGTCTGTTCCCTTATAACTCAAGATCCAGACAATCAAATAACGTGAAATTTGGTACAAGTACACATAATTACATGGGGAAGGTTATAGGACAGGTTTCGTTTCATCTCAATGGGTAGTTTAATTATATTAAATTATTTTTATTTTAGTATATTTTATTATATTAAAGTAATCTCGACGGTGCCATAGATAAAACTCTTCTGTGACGTCATTTCCCGATGATCGAATAGAACTTGCACGCTGGTGCTGTATTGTGCCTTTGTGATGCAAAGAATTGTTGATGTTTTTTCATGCTTCCCGATTTGTACAGTTTGAGGAAGGTAAATGAATGAGGAAGGATTTTAGAAGAAGTGTGAAGCCATAATAATAATAATAATAATAATTATATATATATATATATATATATAGAGAGAGAGAGAGATAGAGAGAGAGAGAGGAGGGAGAGAGATAAAGCGAGAGAGGGGATAGGGGGGAGAGAGTAAAGGATGGCTGGAGGGAGGAGGGAAGGAGGTGGAGGGAAGGAGGGGGAGAGAAGGAGAGGGGGAGAGAGAAGGGGTGAGGGAGGGAGAGAGGGAGAAAGGGAGGGAAGGAAAAAGAAAGGAAGGGAGGGAGAGAGAGTGGGAGTAGGGAGGGAGATAGAAAGGAGGGAGGGAGAGAGAGAAGGTGGGAGAGAGGAGGGATATAGATAAAGAGAGAGGGGGGCAGGGAGGGAGAGAGAGGAAACTAGGGTGGAAGGAAGGGGGAGGAGGGGGAGGGAGGGGAATGGGAGAGGGAGGGATGGAGAAAGAAGG
The DNA here is from genome assembly GCA_021962125.1 of Bulinus truncatus. Taxonomy (NCBI): domain Eukaryota; kingdom Metazoa; phylum Mollusca; class Gastropoda; family Planorbidae; genus Bulinus; species Bulinus truncatus. The sequence continues at coordinate 1,457,960 of JAGDYQ010000013.1, read as the reverse complement.
GAGGGAAGGAGGGAGGATGGGAGAAATGGGAGGGATGAGAGATAAAGAGTGAGAGGGGGGCAGGGAGGGAGAGAGAGGGAAGGAGGAAGGGGGAGAGAGGGAAGGAGAGGGATGGAAAGGGGGGAGAGAAGGGGTGAGAGGGGGAGAGAAGGAGATGGGAGAGGGAGGGGGAGGGAGGGAAAGGGAGAGAGGTGAGGGAGGGAGAGAGAGGAAGGGAGAGAGGGGTTAGGGAGAAAACAAAAGGTAAACAGAAAACCTTATTTTAAACCCGGGCAATGCCGGGTACTTGCAACTAGTAATTAATAAGAGAGAGAGAGGAGAGAGAGAGAGAGAGATTTATTACACTATAACTACTCATCGCATATCTAACAACAAAATAGAACATGTCTTCCTACAGTAGCAAGAAAACTGAATAAACTGTGATAGGCTGTAGTGGAGAGAACTTGTTTATTGTTTTATTTTAATGACGAAGTTTCTTAGCGTTCTTCACATCTCAAAAATAAACAGACAGATTGTGTTCATTTATCGATTCCAAACATTTTATTGTTGCTCTTTCTGTCATATTTAGAATTATATTTTTATTTATAACATTAATTTTTCTTTTGTATCGATTTATTTCTTTTCGCTGAGTCCAATTTTATTTTAAAAAATTAGCAGTAACAAGGAACATTTGCACAAGGCCTGATGAAACATAAGAATTATGGGAAGGTTATGAAATACGTCTTACGTAATACACAGGCTGGCATCAACTTGTCATCACTTAAAAGACGTACAACGTAAGAATATTCAGCCCAGTGTACGATGACAGATGGAGTTAAAACTGGGGTAGACAGTTTACTTTTTTTGGCTGGTTCCTGGATATCTAAGGCTTTACCTTTTCTCCTTGTTGACAACTTCCGGAGACAGTAGCGTAGGCTGGGTCCCCGCGGGCTGTGCACCGCACAGGGCGCTGAACTAGTTGAAGGGCGCCGAAAGAGCGCTGTTTGATGTTTATGCATTTAAGATGTAACTCGCACAGGGCACCAAAATAGCTAGCTACGGCTCTGACTGAAGCAGATGATTTATAGCCAAGCTATACCAACAGTGTATGATGTAATTCATTTTAGAGCTGAAAGTTATTTGTCACGATAGGCTGTACAACAAGTTGTGTCAATAGGTTGTACCTGCATTTCTATTTTATTTCGAAACCTAAAGTTTATTTTGTACATGTAATTATGCATCTTGTTCTTTGATAGATTCTAATGGATTGCTAGTAAATATTATGATATTTGACGGTATAATATATTTACCCCTGGTTTATTAAAACACAAAAATAGTTTAAGAAAGTATTCAACATTGCTGGTGTTGGTAATAGAAAGTACGTAGAAATATTTCTGATAGTATATAGTAGGGTGGCCAAGTATATAGCATTGTTAGCCAAGTTGACTCATATAGTAGGGTGGCCAATTATATGGCCGGCTGGCAAAGTAATTATTTAACAGGGTTGTCAAGCATGACGTCTAGGACCGATGCATTGCATAGATGTATGTCATGCAGTAAAAATGTGATTTATCATGATTCAGTGAATAAAGGTAATTCAACGGTGGAGATATTACTGGCAGCACAAACCCATCGTATAGTGCCCAACATTGACTGATACTGTTTTAAACTACATTCAGATATTCATATTGGAATAAATGTACCCAGGTATAACCTAGCTGGTAGGGATAACATACGTCATAAATAAACAGCATGGACATGCTACAGGTACATACCACTGTTGATAACTAGAGTACGTTAGCTGAGTACGGTTTATCACATGGTTCATTGTATTTGAGTGACGTGGTAGATTTATGTCCTTGTTTGTGTTCGTGTATGTGTGTGTTTGTGTGTACATTTCTGACCCCCTTCCCCCCCCCCCATACCTAGACTTTACTCAGTCATTCCGTACATGACCAAGCGTGTTGGCATTACTGACCGTTTGGCGCCAGGACAAGGAACAACATTTCAAAGTGCACATCACAACTGTCCCATGAGTGGTTACAAAAAGAAATGGACATTTCCTCTTTAATTGGACATTTTAGAAATATCTGAATGCTTTCTTTATTTTGTTAATAAGATATCTAATGAGATGTGCTGGTGTAGAAATAAATGGAACCGGTCTTAATAAATATTGATTAATTAGTCATATCTATTGATGCACTACTGACGCTCCTGTCCTTTTACACTGATATCATCCTGCCCATTTACACTGATATCATCCTGTCCATTTACACTCATTGCATCCTGTCGAGTAAACAAACAAAAAAGTTATTTTAAAAAATTCCAGTTCAATTTATATTTCTCATAATGACAATTCTCTATTAAATCTGTTGCTGGATATACCCCCCCCCCACACACACAACTAATGTTGATGTAGTTTTAAAGTAAGCATCAAAGTAACTCTGTCGACATCGTATCCACGTAACTCGGTTGATATCGTATCCATGTAACTCGGTTGATATCGTATCCATGTAACTCGATTAATATCGTGTCCATGTAACTCTGTTGATATCATATCCATGTAACGCGGTTGATATCGTATCCATGTAACTCGGTTGATATCGTATCCATGTAACTCGGTTGATATCGTATCCATGTAACTCGGTTGATATCGTATCCATGTAACTCGGTTGATATCGTGTCCATGTAACTCGGTTGATATCGTATCCATGTAACTCGGTTGATATCGTATCCATGTAACTCGGTTGATATCGTGTCCATGTAACTCGGTTGATATCGTATCCATGTAATTCGGTTGATATCGTGTCCACGTAACTCGGTTGATATCGTGTCCACGTAACTCGGTTGATAATCGTGTCCATGTAACTCGGTTGACATCGTGTCCATGTAACTCTGTTGGCACCGTGTCCATATTGTCTTATGTTACTTCATCATTGCTCCTAAAAACTCTCTTGATGCTATTTCTGTGAATAAATTATTGGACCTGGATGCCATGAAATGCTTAGGCATTTCATGTTTATCTCGGCAGACGATGAAAAAACACGTGCACAATTTAGCTTACCGCGCATGCTCAACAGTTAAATGCGCTCAGATCTTGTACATAGCACTAATTTCATTAATAGCATTCTGCGCGCTGAATCCACGTGTTAATTAAATCTACTGGCCAGTTCATTGATCTATCTATCTATCTATCTATTATCTATCTATATATCTATCTATCGGTCTCTCTGTAGCTGCAAGTACCCGGCTTTGCCCGGGTTTAAAATAAGGTTTTCTGTTTACCTTTTTTTTTCTCCCTACCCCCTCTCTCCCTCCCTCCCTCCCCCCCCTCTCCCCCCTTACCCCCTCACTCCCTTTCTCCCTCCCTCCCTAACTCTCCCATCTCCCTCTCTCTCCCTCCCTCCTTCTCTCACCCCCGTCCCCCTCTCTCCACCTTCCTCCTCTCCCCTCTCTCCCTCCCTGCCCCCTCTCTCTCTTTATCTCTCACTCCCTCCCATTTCTCCCATCCGCTCTCTCCCTCTCTCTTTCCCTACCCTTTCTCTCCCTCCCTACCCCCTCTCTACCTCCCTCACCCTCCCTCATTTCCTCTCCCTCCCTGCCCCCCTCTCTCTTTATCTCTCTCCCTCCCTCCCCTCTATCTCCCTCCCTACTCCCGCTCTCCCTCCCTTACTTTCTCTTTCCTTCCCTCCCTTTCTCTCTCCAACCCTCCCTCTCCCTTAATCTCCCTCCCTACCACCTCCCTCCCTCCCCCCTTCTCTTCCCCTCTCTGCCCCCTCCTTCCCTCTCCCTCCCTGCCCCCCTCTCTCTTTATCTCTCTCCCCCTCCCTCTCTGTACAATTAAACGTCAAATTACGCTTCTTTCCGTCCCTAACCCTTTCTTCTCCGTCCGTTCAATTACACATTCACTTGGTGCGCGATTTTTATTTATAGTGAAGGCGATCCCATACCGTGAATACTTTAATATAGTAAAATACTAAAATAATTAATTACAATTAAATTACGCATTGAGATTGTATTAATAATGTTAATAATGGCACAGAAACATTTTAATTAACGTATTTCGGTTTATAAAGTGCACCATTAATTTTAATCTTCCGAATACATAAAACGATAGGTAAATAGATATGACTATTGATTTCACCATGTTTACAATTGGAGTTTCCGGAAGTTACCCCTCTTTTAAAAATGTATCATCGGGAAATGACGTCACAGAGGAATTTTATCTATGGCGCCGTCGAGATTACTTTAATATAGTAAAATACTAAAATAAAAATAATTAATTACAATTAAACTACCCATCGAGATGAAACGAAACATGTCCTATGTAATTATGTGTATGTGTAACAAATTTCACGTTATTTGGTTTTCTGGATCTTGAGTTATAAGGGAACAGACAGACAGACAGACAACAAATGCGTCTTATAAGTATATATATATATATATGTACTAGTTGCAAGTACCCGGCTTTGCCCGGGTTTATAATAAGGTTTTCTGTTTACCTTCTGTTTTCTCCCTACCCCTTCTCTCCCTTCCTCTCTCTCCCTCCCTCCCTCTCTCTCCCTTTCCCTACCTCCCTTTCTCCCTCCCTCCTTCTCCCTCCCTCTCCCTCGCTCTCTCTCCCATCTCTCTCCCTCCCACCCTTCCTCTCCCATCTCCCCTCTCCCCTTCGTTCTCTCCCCCCTGTCCATCCCCCTCCCTCCATCTCTCCCCTTCCTCCTTCCCTCTCTCCCTCCCTGCCCCCTCTCTCTCTTTATCTCTTCCTCCCATTTCTCTCATCCTCTCTCCCTCTTCACCTCTCTCCCTCTTCCTCCCTCCCTCATTCCCTCTCTCCCTCCCTGCCCCCTCACTCTTTATCTCTCTCCCTCCCTCTCTCCCACCCTCTCTCTCTCCCTCCCTCCCCTCTCTCCCTCTCTCTGCCTCCCTCTCTCTCCCTTTCCCTTCCTCCCTTTCTCCCTCCCTCCTTCTCCCTCCCTCTCCCTCGCTCTCTCTCCCATCTCTCTTCCTCCCACCCTCCCTCTCCCATCTCCCCTCTCCCCTTCGTTCTCTCCCCCCTGTCCATCCCCCTCCCTCCCTCTCTCCCCTTCCTCCTTTCCTCTCTCCCTCCCTGCCCCCTCTCTCTTTTTATCTCTTCCTCCTATTTCTCTCATCCTCCCTCCCTCATTCCCTCTCTCCCTCATTCCCTCTCTCCCTCCCTGCCCCCCTCACTCTTTATCTCTCTCTCCCTCCCTCTCTCCCACCCTCTCTCTCTCCCTCCCTCCCTCCCTCTCTCTCCCTCCTCTCTCTCTCCCTCCCTCTCCCTCCCTCTCTCTCCCTTTCCCTTCCTCCCTTTCTCCCTCCCTCCTTCTCCCTCCCTCTCCCTCGCTCTCCCTCCCATCTCTCTCCCTCCCCACCCTCCCTCTCCCATCTCCCCTCTCCCCTTCGTTCTCTCCCCCTGTCCATCCCCCCTCCCTCCCTCTCTCCCCTTCCTCCTTCCCTCTCTCCCTCCCTGCCCCCTCTCTCTTTTTATCTCTTCCTCCTATTTCTCTCATTCTCTCTCCCTCTTCACCTCTCTCCCTCTTCCTCCCTCCCTCATTCCCTCTCTCCCTCCCTGCCCCCCTCACTCTTTATCTCTCTCTCCCTCCCTCTCTCCCACCCTCTCTCCCTCCCTACCCCCTCCCTCTCTCCCTCCTTTCTCCCTCCCTCCACTTTCCACCTCTCTCTCCCTCCTCCTCTCTCCCCCTTCCTCCCTCCCTCATTCCCTCTCTCTCCCTCCCCGCCCCCCGTTATTTATCGATTTGGTGAACTTTCAGCATTTTGGTCAAATTAACGCATTTAGGTATTGCGTTAAAAATTTTAATCGCAAGTTTTTTTTGACGCGTTAATTGCAAATTAACGCAGTTTAATCAGCAGCCCTAATATATATATATATATATATATATATATATATATATACTTATTATTATGGCTTCACACTTCTTCTAAAATCCTTCTTCATTCCTTTACCTTCCTCAAACTGTACAAATCAGAGAGCATGAAAAAACATCAACAATTCTTTGCATCACAAAGGCACAATACAGCACCATCGCGCAAGTTCTATTCGATCATCGGGAAATGACGTCACAGAGGAATTTTATTTATGGCGCCGTCGAGATTACTTTAATATAGTAAAATACTAAAATAAAAAAAAATTAATTACAATTAAACTACCCATCGAGATGAAACGAAACCTGTCCTATAACCTTCCCCATGTAATTATGTGTATGTGTAACAAATTTCACGTTATTTGAATGTCTGGATCTTGAGTTATAAGGGAACAGACAGACAGACAGACAACGAATGCGTCTTATAAGTATAGAGATTCTTTTGAAACAAGAAATGTGCGTTAAAAAAAATCATAATAACATATGAGATGTAACGTTTAACACGAAAGTGAAGGGTTGGGTAAAGTTGACGAAATGAAGTTTGTGATGGATGACTTGGGGAGATAATGTTGTTTAATTCTATTTTACATGTTTGTTTGTTTTTTTTTAATAAGTCGTATAGAAAAAAAATGATAGCTTTGATTTGAATTGATTATAGGCCTCTATCAGTTCTTTATTAAGCTATCAATGTTAAATAATAATATTAGCTATGGTTTAATATCGATGATCTAGTCATTGGTGTTGAAAACTGGGTTAATTCTTCGTCACACCACCTTATTATTTATACGTACGCAGATATCAGTGGCTTCCAGCAGAGACTTCCATAGATGTCTGAAAGGGGGGGTCCTAGGATTACATGTCAGGGCCCCTCTTAGCATCCGATTTAATAGATTCATTGAACTTAGCAGTGTAAGGGGGGAGGTTTTCGCTTACTTTGCCTCTCCTTAAGAACGTGGCCTGTTGACCTTGTACTAGACTAAAACACACCTGTGAAGTTATTAAATGTAACCATCAATACGGTAGTGCCCTGAACTCAGTGTGGTCGCCATTAAATGAATTTCTTGGACACCCATTTTGCCCCCCTTCCCTTTTCCAGACCGTTTATTCAGTTTCACCCCCCCCCCCCACACACACCCCAGGGGGGCACCCTGAAAAAAATTGTATACGTCCGTGTGGCAGGTCCCTGAATGTTAGATGTGCAGGTCAGCCAGAAAGTGAAACTCGCCAAGAACTTTGCTTTAAGTTTTAGAACTAGATAACACCACAGTTAATATGTTTACAGCAGAACTAAAAAATCCCAAAATTGGCCCACTAAAAATTCAGCTGCTTTGCGATTCATTACAAAGATTCTATAATGTACTACATATATATATATATATATAAATATATATACACTTAAAAAATGTTATATGTTTTTTATATCTTGTATATATGTATATATATATACAAGACCGTAGCCAGGGTTTTGTTATGGGTGGGGGGGGGGGGCTGTGCGGAGAGTTTTATATACGAAAAAATTAGAACACAATGATAAAGAAGTATATTTTATAATAAAATTTGATTTTTAGAATTAATTGGGGGGGCTGCAGCCCCCTGGCCCCCCCCCCGGCTACGGCCTTGTATATATATATATATATATATATATATATATATATATATATATATATAATGTTGTTAATCCTTATGAAAAAAAAATGGTTTCTTCCGCCGTTAGATTAAGTTTTGCCTAAACTTGAAGAGTCTCAGACTGTATGGTAGCTGACTGTGTCTGGCCACTGAATGAAGACGTCATGTCAAAGGAAGTCTTGCAAGATCAAGCAGACATGAGTATTCAGACTTAGTTGTAACATTGTTAAAGACTGCTCGTTATCTAACTTTGAGTCGAGGTGAAATGTTACGTGAACTCCTTCAAAAACCTCAGTCGCAAAGACAAATAGATATGTGCCTATGGACCTCAGTCACACACACAAATAGATATGTGCTTCTAGATGTCAATCAAAAATGCATACAAATATGGGTTTATGGACTTCAAAAGAGAATAGAATCGGAATATTATTGGTTGAAGCTTAGGACGCAGAAGATTATTCAGGACATCCATGGTTGAGTCATCTATGGTTGGGGCCATCTATGATTATGGCCATGTATGGTTGGGGCCATCTATGATTAGGGCCGTGTATGACTGGGGCCATCTATGATTATGGCCATGTATGGTTGGGGCCATCTATGATTATGGCCATGTATGGTTGGGGCCATCTATGATTAGGGCCATGTATGGTTGGGGCCATCTATGATTATGGCCATGTATAGTTGGAGCCATCTATGGTTAGGGCCGTGTATGGTTGGGGCCATCTATGATTAGGGCCGTGTATGGTTGGGGCCATCTATGGTTAGGGCCGTGTATGGTTGGGGCCATCTATGATTATGGCCATGTATGGTTGGGGCCATCTATGATTATGGCCATGTATGGTTGGGGCCATCTATGGTTAGGGCCATGTATGGTTGGGACCATCTATGGTTTGGGCCATGTATGGTTTGAACTTGTTTGGCTGGGGCCTTCTTGGTTATGGCCATTTATTTATTTAACTGACAACAGCAGCACGTAGATCAGAGCAACTAAAACGAATAAAAACATTTTTTTTAAATGTTGAAGCTGTTAACCAATATGTGTATATGTCGTTACTTTACTAACGTGGGTGTAATCAGTTAGAGACACACTCAAACATGGTTACGTTTAATCAGGTACATCGTTCTTACTGCAACACCTGTTTTCGTCTCTGTCTACTCTATTGAATATGTTTTTACAAAAAAGATGTCTATCTTTCATTTTCGGGTTCGTCTTCCAACACATTATGTCTTAGTAATCTTAATTTTTATGTCACATGACTTTTTACAAGTGTTTACAGCGTTGGCACAAAGAGAATCAGAACACTGTGTTGTATAATAGAACATCTGTGTTGTATTATAGAACTCCGTGTTGTATTAATAGAACACTGTGTTGTATTAATGACATTCATGTTTTTAATCTTTTAATGCCGTCTTTGACAAATAAACGTCTCTGTCAATACATCGTCTTTTGAAAATATTTCAAATATCTTCATCCAAACTTTTCAAAGAGTTCACAACGAAAATATTTCTACTTTAATAATTGTACGCACAAAATGATGAATAACTTTCATTTCATGTAATTGAGAAATGCTTGAAGTTCATAAATCTCAAAAGTTTTAATGTAATATTTCAATACACGCCTTTTTTTTAACAGAAAGATTGAACAGGAGAGATTTGAAAGCTAAATTGTCTTTTTAATACGATCATATTTTATTTATTTATTTATTTGTCGATGTGAATGGTAAAAAAAGGGGAAATGTTTAAGATAAATGACTTCGAGTAAGTCACTTGTAGCATTTTAAAATTGTCTAAATTTAGCTGGGTAAAAAATTTTGTGAATATGTTTATGTTCGAGATACACAATAGCTCGAGGCTGTACTTGTAATGTAAACACAACCCTTGGGAAACGACCAATAAAACGATATGGAAAGGGGGGGGGGATGCAACGTGGCCCGCAGCATCGGTACATCTGTTTGTTTGAAGATGGCGCAGCCAGCAACAAGGGGAGAGAAGAAGACAAGAGCTTACTCTTTGTTACTCGTAGAGTAAGCTCATCTTTGTGTTTACCTGATAGGGTCGTGACCTAGGCAGAGCACCCCCTGCAGGGGACGATACAGGCGTCTCTATCTCTGTGTCAGGTCAGCAACAAATTGCGTAGACGTGCCGAGAGATTTGGTGGCTGATTTATTGAACCCGAAAAAAGATGGTTAGTTACTTGCATAGTCAGGTGATTCCAGCAGTTTCCCAGTAACTTGAAGTCACGGTATTGTAGATATCAGATAGCAGGTAGGTAAGTTAGGGCGGAAAGGGGGGTGTCATTGATTTACTACCTATTGGTACTACGTCACATATTTACAGCCCATTGGTACTACGTCATTTATGTACAACCTATTGGTACTACGTCATTTATGTACAACCTATTGGTACTACGTCATTTATGTACAACCTACTGGTACTACGCCATTTATGTACAACCTATTGGTACTACGTCATTTATGTACAACCTACTGGTACTATGCCATTTATGTACAACCTATTGGTACTACGTCATTTATGTACAACCTACTGGTACTACGTCATTTATGTACAACCTATTGGTACTACGAATAAACATACTACTTTTAGGAGGTTTAAAAAAATGAAACAAAAAACTTTTTCAAGTCACGTGACTAATTCAGTCATTCAAACAACATAATGTCCATCGGTCATCTTTTTCTGTAGCCACGGCTAGTGGACAGTGTGGCCAGCATAATGCCCAGCCGGAATAACGAGGATACATTTTACAGGAAATAAATGACCACATGACATGGTTACATTGTACTGAATACAACTGACTTCATGACATGGACATTTTGTACTTGTTACATTTAACTACATAACATGGATACATGGTACTGGTTACATTTAACTACATGACATGGATACATGGTACTAGTTAATATGACTACTTGACATGGATAAATGGTACTGGTTACATTTGACTACATGACAAGGATACATGGTACTGGTTACATTTGACTACATGACATGGATAAATGGTACTGGTTACATTTGACTACATGACATGGATTCATTGTACTGGTTACATTTGACTACATGACATGGATACATATACATTGTGCTGGGTACATTTGACTTATTGGGATGTACAATGAAATATGGATACATTTATCAAATGCGCTAGTTGACGTGAACACACTTTTCTAGACTAGATATAACCTCAATGCACACAAATTTATCCTCCATTACACTAACATTTTTATTACATTTAATTGACTAAATAATAATAATAATTGTATAGGTTTTGTCTGTACATTAATACATTGATATCCTTTACTGGATAGTTTTAACTATATGGCATGGATACTTTAGTGGATTCTATAAATGTTAATACATTAATCCACTTCACTGGATAATTTCGACTAAATGACATGGGTAAATTTGACTGGAAACATTTTACTATTTAAAATTGATTCCTCTATTAAACTGTGTCTATCTTTTTGAAATAGTAACATTTAATCATAAACTAATGGCTTACTTTTATATCATTCGATAAAAAGAGACAAATCGAACTAAAACAAAAAAAAAAAATCTTCACTCTGTGATTGTGAGCGAATTGTGAAAAAAAAAATTTGAGTTTAGCGAGGTCAGGAAAATATTTCTGTCAGACAATATGACCAGCTGACGGTCCGCCATGGTCCATCACCGTCACGTGACCTAGCCTGCCCCTCGCCCAATAGGTAGTGCCAGCCACACACACATACACACACACAGAAGACTGCTGGAGACATTTCAGTTCTGTCTTTTAATGACTAGTTTTGACAGATGGCTTTTACCGTTAACCAAACACAGGATAAACTTCACTCCAGACTATTGGACAGTGTAAATGGCTGGAATTATTTCTTAGAGATTTAGAAATGGTTTACTTTCTGTCCTAATGCCATGGGAATCGATTGGTTTCACTAGAATGTTTCCGAAATAAATGTAAAAAGTTTTAAATTAAAACTTCTCTTTCATCCTTTCCACAAACATGTTGACATAACTATCTTAATTGTTATCTATATAATGTTCTGTTGTTAGTGGTGACAAATGTCTATTTATCATTAACTGGTTGATATACTTAAGACTTAATTCTATTGATATTTAATTAAACAGACATATGTTGGACCTGCGTACTGTGGTAAACTACCCTGTATTAAATAGACGTATATTGGTCTTACATTTTGTGGTAAACTACCCTGTATCAAACAAGATATATATTTTTCTTACATTTTGTGGTAAACTACCCCTGTATATCAAACAAGATATATGTTGGCCTTACATTTTGTGGTAAACTACCCCTGTATATCAAACAAGACATATGTTGGCCTTAATACTTTGGTCAGTGGCAGATGTAGGACTGGCGCACCTGGCGCGCGCCCAGTGCTCCCGAATATTTAGGGGCCCCACAGAGCCCAATTTTAAACCATATGATATGTACCTCTTTTTCTAAAGAACCTACATTTTATTCTGCTCTCAGGGCCCTTATCTGACACAGGTCAGCCCCTGTCTTTATTGAATGGTCATCAATATATTTTCTCTAATTACTTGGCCCTAAAATTAAAAGTTTCTTAGCTCTAGAGAAATTACTAACTAATATATATATATACTAGCTGAACCCTGCAAAACTTTTGCATAATTATATCCCCTTAGGCTTGATGGGCAGGCTAGGTTATTTGTTGGTTTCGGGGAGATCCGATTTTTTCACGATTGTATTTTAAACTGGAATACTGTTGTATTAATTCTTTACTTTCGATTTAACGCAGAACCCGAAAATCGCTTATATATATATATATATATATATATATATATATATATATATATATATATATATATAATCAACTTACTTGAGCCCAGTAATAGTGTCAATCAAAATGTCTTGAAAAATCAGATCAAAAGCCAGGGACCTAACTGTACTTAAAACTAAGAGTAAATAAAGTGAAGACAAAAAGTCTACAGGTGTTAAAAAAAATGTATAAAACATTTAAAAATGTGTGTCTGGTAAAAAAAAAAGGTTTCTTAATCCACTACTCCCGGCATCACGCTACACAATCTAAGGAGAGTTTACGCACAAACGGCTTCGTTGACACATCCAGTCAATGTCTGGTTTAGAATGTTGCACTAGAAAGTCATGGGAAGATTCAGTGAGTTATTTCTATTTTTAGCACGAGTACATTTTCGCCACTACTCGGGTGGCACCGGAATATGTTGACCACTTGTCTGAAGCTATCCTTCAGATGTATTGATTGGCTGCTATTTATAGCACGTGGTCAAATATGAGCTGTAGAGATTATGTTCAGATGTCCTTGACGAAGGCCGCGACTGAAAAGGTCGCGTTTTTCTTTACCACTGGATTAGTGCGAGATATGACCTGATTGTGACTTCATTAATCACCTGATTATCACTTCATAAGATCTGGACCCTGACTTCATAATATTGAGATAATGAATTCATAAGATCGGTACACTGACCTCAATCAATCGAGATACTGACCTCATTATATCAAGTTACTGACCTGATTCTATCGAGATAGTTACCTCATTATATAGAGATACTTACCTCATTATATAGAGATACTGACCTGATTATATCGAGATACTTACCTGATTCTTCTGAGATACTGACGTAATTATATCGAGATAATGACCTCATTATATAGATATACTTACCTGATTCTACTGAGATACTGACGTAATTATATCGAGATAATGACCTCATTATATCATATTGTATCCTTGATTTTATTTTAATCATATCAAAATAATGACGTAACTATATTTTAGTTTTGACTTACGGTAATTATTCCCTTCATCAAAATACAATTAAATCTTAATATTGACTTAACTGCAACTTGATTATGATTGAATTATTACATAAATATATGATTCATAATTTGATCATAAAAGACTAATGATGGAACAATATCCTAAATCACTGACTTAATTATGACTTGAATTTGATCTTTACAACTTCATTTAAGCTTAAAAAATATGTGTATTATTTAAATTAAAAACTAAAAAAAAATACGGTGGTACTGCACTGTTGTTG
>JAGDYQ010000013.1:1388188-1443886 GCA_021962125.1 Bulinus truncatus | reverse complement strand
TCAAACAGTCTCTTTAATTGTACCAAGTACCAAATTTAGAGCCATCTTTATAAGTCTCTTCAGTTGTACCTAGTTTAGAGCCATCTCTACAAGCTCTTTAGAAGTAAGAAAATTAGTCACACATGTAGAAATCACTTTAGTTGTATAAAGTTTAGTCACACAAGTAGAAATCACTTTAGTTGTATAAAGTTTAGTCACACAAGTAGAAATCACTTTAGTTGTATAAAAATTAGTCACACAAGTAGAAATCACTTTAGTTGTATAAAGTTTAGTCACACAAGTAGAAATAACTTTAGTTGTATAAAGTTTAGTCACACAAGTAGAAATCACTTTAGTTGTATAAAGTTTAGTCACACATGTAGAAATCACTTTGGTTGTATAAAGTTTAGTCACACATGTAGTTGTATAAAGTTTAGTCACACAAGTAGAAATCACTTTAGTTGTATAAAGTTTAGTGACATTCAGCCATTCCATGGTGACTCACGGGACAGAAGATGAACTTATAATTTTAATAGTCAATTAAATATTAGAATATCTGCATTGATTATGATACATACGAATTGATGATATGTAGAAATCACTTTAGTTGTATAAATTTTAGCGACATATGTAAAAGTCTATTTATTTGAAAATAGTTAGTCACATAAGACATATAAACATCTTTGTAATATGTGTTTAATAAAATTATAATGTGTAAACTATCAAAGGTCAGAGTTATCTTTATGGCCACCACAAGGCTTACAATTACTGCAGAACAATGACCCTTTTCTAACTTTACTGCAGAACAATGACCCTTTTCTAACTTTACTGCAGAACAATGACCCTTTTCTAATTTTACTGCAGATTAATGACCCTTTTCTAACTTTACTGCAGAACAATGACCCTTTGTAATTTTACTGCAGAACAATGACCATTTTCTAATTTTACTGCAGAACAATGACCCTTTCTAACTTTACTGTAGAACAATGACCCTTTTCTAACTTTACTGATAACTAGACCAGTTGCACAGACCTCTGTACTGATAACTAGACCAGTTGTACAGACATCTGTACTGATAACTAGACCAGTTGTACAGACATCGGTACTGTTACCTAGACCAGTTAACTAAAGATAAAAAAAAATGTCATTAACCTATTTTTATATTGAGCTTTTTTTCTGCATTGCTGAGTTAAAATATTTCAATTATAAACCATCTATCTCTGTCATCATTTGTGTCATCTAGAAAGTAAGGTGAATGTATGGCGGCAGATTGACTACTGTAACATAGTTTGTTGTGATGGTTGTGGGAGTAGTGTTGTGTGAGTAGTGTTGTGTGCGTAGTGTTGTGTGAGTAGTGTTGTGTGAGTAGTGTTGTGTGCGTAGTGTTGTGTGCGTAGTGTTGTGTGGGTAGTGTTGGTGTGGGTAGTGTTGTAGTGTTGTGTGAGTAGTGTTGTGTGGGTAGTGTTGTGTGAGTAGTGTTGTGTGAGTAGTGTTGTGTGAGTAGTGTTGTGTGGGTAGTGTTGTGTGGGTAGTGTTGTGTGGGTAGTGTTGTGTGGGTAGTGTTGTGTGAGTAGTGTTGTGTGAGTAGTGTTGTGTGAGTAGTGTTGTGTGAGTAGTGTTGTGGGAGGAGACTTTTACTATTTGGAAGCTATTTTAACAAGGTCTACTCTGAGTGTCGATGTGTTGGATCAAAGGTGTGACAGAATAATATTTTTATGTCATCTAGACAAACTGGCTAGTTAAACGAAACATGGCGGGAAAGATGGCAATGGTAATCACTATTTGTGTTGTATGGTATTGAAGTGGGATTACATTTATGGTCAACAGATTAGACCACTCCGGTCGGCCGTCTGCCACAATGTAAAATAGATTTGTGTGGAGGGAAATTGTGTGATTTGTGTGGAGTAGGGTTCGAAGTCGCGTAACGTTACGCGTAAATTACCGTAAATTACGCGTAATTTACGGTAACGTAATTTTGGAAAATTACGCGTAAATTACGGTAATTTAAAAATGCATATTTGACGGCCATTTTTAATTTTTTATGTCGCAATTCGTTGTTTTAACAGTGGCGATTAATTAATTACAGTGATTAGGAGTACCATCTACATCCGGCCACAAGCCTAAATCGGAAGTATTC
The DNA here is from genome assembly GCA_021962125.1 of Bulinus truncatus. Taxonomy (NCBI): domain Eukaryota; kingdom Metazoa; phylum Mollusca; class Gastropoda; family Planorbidae; genus Bulinus; species Bulinus truncatus. The sequence continues at coordinate 1,441,770 of JAGDYQ010000013.1, read as the reverse complement.
GTTTGGTAAAACAGCGTAAACCGCACAGTATATTATTTGTTTTAATCGTTTCAGTAAACATAATAAAATAAATATTTTCAATAAGGAAGCCAAAGTCTGGTTAAAAATAAGACAAAATCATAAAAATTTTCGATTAAGTACACAATGCCGCCAAGAGCTGTATGGCAAGCGGCCGCAAGCCAAACGGGGAGGTTATAAAATAAAAAAAATCCAAAAAAAAAAGTTTTTTTAAACATTATCTACAGTACCGTACCCAGGATTTTTTTAAAGGTTCCAAGTTTTTAAAGGCAAATATTTGACAATTTGTCAACCCTGGGTACGGCCTTGATTATCTATATATGTTCCAAATGTCATGAAACGTATAGAAAATATTTTACTGTGTATAGTGCTTCCGTCGATCGCGTCGGCCGTATTACGCTGCGGATTGCACCAGCGTTGATCGCGTGTGCCGTCTTTTGCTGAGTTTGGCACCCGCGGCGGCCGTATTTCGCAGCGCATTGCACCCGTCCCGCGTCGACCGTATTAGATGGTATTACTCAGCCAAAGTTGGCCGCCACTGATGCAGTCAGTACACGACGAAATACGTGGACGGCGGGCAAATTAGTATGACCGGTAAATTACAAGTAAAAACCTTTGAAAACATTATTAAAAATTCACCTACTAGCAATCAGTGAGCGTGAGCAACAAAAGGAACATAAATTTTCAAGTAATTGGACATTAATGGTACGCGTAATTTTGGCGTAACTTACGCGTAAATTACGCGTAAGTTACGCGCGCCAATCTTACGCGTAATTTTCGAACCCTAGTGTGGAGGGAAATTGTGTGATTTGTGTGGAGGGAAATTGTGTGATTTGTCTGGAGGGAAATTGTGTATTTTTGTGTGGAGGGAAATTGTGTGATTTGTGTGGATGGAAATTGTGTGATTTGTGTGGAGGGAAATTGTGATTTGTGTGGAGGGAAATTTCAAGTTTAGGCGATTTGAATTTTTTTTGGGGCATATAGCATTTTTTGCAATGGAACACATTCATAATGACACACACACACATATATACTGGAACATATTCATAAAGACACACACACACATCTATACTGGAACATATTCATAAAGACACACACACACACATCTATACTAGAACATATTCATAAAGACATACACATCTATACGGGCAGACATTCATAATGACTCACACATCTATACGGGCAGACATTCATAATGACACACACATCTATACGGGCAGACATTCATAATGACTCACACATCTATACGGGCAGACATTCATAATGACACACACATCTATACGGGCAGACATTCATAATGACACACACATCTATACGGGCAGACATTCATAATGACACACACATCTATACGGGCAGACATTCATAATGACACACACATCTATACGGGCAGACATTCATAATGACTCACACATCTATACGGGCAGACATTCATAATGACACACACATCTATACGGGCAGACATTCATAATGACTCACTAAGATGTGTACTGTATGACGCCAGTTTAAAATCACTAAGTGTGCCGCATGTTTAAGTTAATTCGTGTGAGTGTGTGTGTGTGTGTGTCTTTTTATCTTCTCTCATCTCTAAACACACACACATCTGACACACACACATCTGACACACACACCTGACACACACACACACCTGACACACACATCTGACACACACACACACATCTGACACACACACACATCTGACACACACACATCTGACACACACACACACCTGACACACACACACACACACCTGACACACACACATCTGACACACACACTCACACATCTGACACACACACACACACCTGACACACACACACACACACATCTGACACACACACATCTGACACACACACTCACACATCTGACACACACACACACACACATTACAAAAATAAAAGCGGCGTGGATACTCGCTCCGTTTTTTTAGGAACTAGCGGAAGGAGCCAAGAGAGAAGTTGAGATGTTTAACAATTGCTATTGATTGCCTTCTGATCAAACTACACGATCTCCATCTACAAGGAGGTTTGAATTGCTTAAGCACACTGTACACATCACTTCAGCACACTGTACACGTCACTTCAGCACACTGTACACATCACTTCAGCACACTGTACACATATCATTCCAGCACACTGTACACATCACTTCAGCACACTGTACAAATCATCTCAGCACAATGTACACATCATTTCAGCACACTGTACGCAACCCTCCAGCACACTGTACACATCATTTCAACACATTGGACTTATCATTTACCATATAACATTTTTGAAGACCACGAAGTTATAGAGTAAAAAAAAATCCATTAAGGATATTGTAAACATGTAGTGTCAGTTGTTAGAGTTTTTTCCTATAATATAGAATAAATAATAAACATCATGTGTACTAGATATTGTCCAAAAGCAACTGATGCAACAATAAGTAAACATCATGTGTACTAGATATTGTCCAAACAACTGATGCAACAGTAAGTAAACATCATGTGTACTAGATATTGTCCAAACAACTGAGGCAACAGTAAGTAAACATCATGTGTACTAGATATTGTCCAAACAACTGATGCAACAATAAGTAAACATCATGTGTACTAGATATTGTCCAAACAACTGATGCAACAAAAAGTAAACATCATGTGTACTAGATATTGTCCAAACAACTGAGGCAACAATAAGTAAACATCATGTGTACTAGATATTGTCCAAACAACTGAGGCAACAGTAAGTAAACATCATGTGTACTAGATATTGTCCAAACAACTGATGCAACAATAAGTAAACATCATGTGTACTAGATATTGTCCAACAAACAACCGAGGCAACAATAAGTAAAACATCATGCGTACTAGATATTTGTCCAAACAACTGAGTGCAACAGTAAGTAAACATCAGTGTGTACTAGATATTGTCCAAACAACTGATGCAACAATAAGTAAACATCATGTGTACTAGATATTGTCCAAACAACTGAGGCAACAGTAAGTAAACATCATGTGTACTAGATATTGTCCAAACAACTGATGCAATAATAAGTAAACATCATGTGTACTAGATATTGTCCAAACAACTGATGCAACAATAAGTAAACATCATGTGTACTAGATATTGTCCAAACAACTGAGGCAACAATAAGTAAACATCATGTGTACTAGATATTGTCCAAACAACTGAGGCAACAATAAGTAAACATCATGTGTACTAGATATTGTCCAAACAACTGATGCAACAATGTTCAAATTAAAACGTCTTTTACTTGCTATTGATAAAACAACTGTACATCCCATGACAAGATTTATGTATTTAAACAAAAAAAAGGTCTTCAGTAAAACATATAATTGCAAAGGTGTAGCGAGCTTAACTCGCGCCCGGGGCACAGTACCTTTTTAGCGCCCCCCCATCATAAAACCGTATAATATTATATTAAAATATATCAATTAGCGCCCCTTTGTGAGTAGCGCCCGGGGCATGATGCCCCCCTCCTCACTACGCCACTGTATGATTGGCCTATTTAGGACATGTGTTATTTACATTTCAAATAATTACAATGAACTAATGTTACAAGTAAGAATCCTCCATATGTTGACAACGAATGACTCGCTGCATCACCGTACAGTGTTATGGAGATCAGTGGTCCCCAACCTTTTTCTCGTCGCGGACGTTTGAAAGTGTTATCGCGGACGTTTGAAAGTGTTATCGCGGACGTTTGAAAGTGTTGTCGCGGACTTTTGAAAGTGTTATCGCGGACGTTTGAAAGTGTTATCGCGGACGTTTGAAAGTGTTATCGCGGACGTTTGAAAGTGTTATCGCGGACGTTTGAAAGTGTTATCGCGGACGTTTGAAAGTGTTGTCGCGGACGTTTGAAAGTGTTATCGCGGCCCGCTGGGGGTAGCCTTGAGTAATTATATTTTAGACTTGTCTTGACTTACAATGCCACTGCCGCTCATTACCGGTCAGCTCCCTGTTAACCTCTCGTTCATGTATAGTCGCACATTCCCAAATGAAATTAAATAATGTTTCTTGGGCGGCCCAATATCATTTGATCCACGGACAGGGGGTTGGGGACCACTGATGTAGATAACAACAAATGAATCGCTCCTTCACCGCACAGGGTAATGTAGATAACAACAACAGACATAAAAACACATGTTCACTCAATGCACAATATCAAGGAAGATGTTTACTCAATTGAATATTTACAATTTAATCGAACAACTTATTATTTTCTTCAAATGAAATATTTTAAAAATAAAATACATAATACTAATAATATACAGAACCATTTTAAAAAATCTAATTTTTATAAAACACACAAAAAGAATAACTTCATTTATTATTTCTCAAAGATTGTATTAAAAAAATCATTCCTGTTCAAGAAAGTTTTTGGGTCAGTGTTGGAGAAAAACAAAACTTGCTGACAGGGTCACAAATGGAGCCGTGACAATTTCCTTCTAGTTTTGTAATAACAAGGGGAGAGAAATCACCAGCTATTGTAGAAGAGATAACAGGGGCACAATCTCTTTGAGAAACTAAATGAAATATCTCGACCAAAGCTCTGAGATAAAATTGTTTATATTGATTTGTTTTTCTCCGTCATACAACATGTTTGAGAGATTTTTACAGCCACAATAAGAGAAAAATAGAGGTGACCTTACACAACACAATATAATGTCGGAATCGATGTCAGCTTGACGCATGTGTATCTCACATATATTGAAGACGAAATAACAAAATGTATTACAAATTATAAAGTTATACTTGGTAGTGTATTACCTGGATTAGGAGACACGCCATGATCTGTGGGGGGAAGATCGTTTGGGGGGGGGGGGCTTCTAGCCCGGGGAAAAATAGTATTTTTTTTGCGACAGTTGTGGTACTGTGGTCAATGAAGATTATTCGAGACCTTAGTATCATAGCTGACGGTGGTGACGGATGTGGTTGGCACACAACACCCTGCTTGTCTGGCCAGTCTAGGCAAGTGCTAAATTCCTGTCATGCCGGCAGTTGTAGCGGGGACACCCCTCGGCAATTTATCATATAATGAAAATTAGGTAGGGGAGATAACACTGTAAATTATGAAATCAGAATAAAACAACACAGGTTTTCCCTCTTGACAATAGTCTGCTTTTGAAACAGACAAGACCGCCAAGAACACATTAAATATTACAATTAGTCAGTTTTGTATACTATTCCAAAAAATACACTACTTACACTGATGTAGATGTGATAAACAGACCATGAATAGTTAGGGCTGGGATTTACAGCTTCTGTTCTGTATATTAGGGCAGGGGTTTAGACCTACTGTATATTAGGACTGGGATTTACACCTACTATATATTAGGACTGGGATTTACACCTTCTATATATTAGGACTGGGATTTACACCTTCTATATATTAGGACTGGGATTTACACCTACTATATATTAGGACTGGGATTTACACCTTCTATATATTAGGACTGGGATTTACACCTTCTATATATTAGGACTGGGATTTACACCTACTAAATATAAGGGCTGGGAATTACACCTACTAAATATAAGGGCTGGGAATTACACCTACTGTATATTAGGGCTGGGATTAGACCTACAGTATATTAGGGCTGGGATTAGACCTACAGTATATTAGGGCTGGGATTAGACTTACAGTATATTATAGCTGGGATTAGACCTACAGTATATTAGGGCTGGGATTAGACCTACAGTATATTAGGGCTGGGATTAGACCTACAGTATATTAGGGCTGGGATTAGACCTACAGTATATTAGGGCTGGGATTAGACCTACAGTATAATAGGGAAGGGGTTTACACTTTCTAATTTACACCCATGACGTCACACTGATCCTCGTCACACTCAGTTGACCCAGTTTGTTTTGATATTTCACTTTTCATTTGAATTCACCGTCAGCTCCACATTTGAAGTACACCTCTTAACTTCCACCGGCAAAGTAAACACAACACCTCCACCTCCAGACACAGAATGGAATTGTGTAAAACGTTTTGAGTGGCAGGCAGAGTGGTAGAAAAAACAAATGAAGATATTGATTTTTGCTCCCTAAAGACAGACAGGTGATGAAGCCTGGTGTACTAGTACTCATCAATATTCCGTTCAAAAAAAGTAAAGTTACCTCAGCCCTAAAGAGCCATCGGGGCAGAAGAAGTGTAGAATTCATCTGTTTCTATAATCAAGGGAAGGGACTGTGTGGTCAGCACAAGGCCCAACCGACTTTTGGTCAGGTACCCATTTAAATCTGGGTGGACTTGCAGGACTTTGACCAATTTTTACCAGGACCTGGAGAGATTACAGTGGTTCTTACCACAGATTAGATATTATAGTATGTAATCTATGTTCCTTACCACAGATTAGATATTGTAATATGTAATTTATGTTCCTTACCACAGATTAGATATTATAGTATGTAAACTATGTTCCTTACCAAGGTTTAAACTCGAGACTCTCAGGTCGCTTTACACAGCTCAGCAATCGTTACTCATAATTCTGGTATTTGGATAGGTAAAGCTCAACTGAAGGAACCAAGCCCATCAACATAATCTCAATATTCTGTTAAGTGGACAGGTAATGCTCAACTGAGTGAACCAATGCTCATCAACTTAATCTCAATATTCTGTTAAGTGGACAGGTAATGCTCAACTGAAGGAACCAAGCCCATCAACTTAATCTCAATATTCTGGTTAAGTGGACAGGTAATGCCCAACTGAGTGAACCAATGCTCATCAACTTAATCTCAATATTCTGGTTAAGTGGACAGGTAATGTTCAATTGAGTGAACCAAGCCCATCAACTTAATCTCAATATTCTGGTTAAGTGGACAGGTAATGCTCAACTGAGTGAACCAATGCTCATCAACTTAATCTCAATATTCTGTTAAGTGGACAGGTAATGCTCAAATGAATGAACCAAGCCCATCAACTTAATCTCAATATTCTGGTTAAGTGGACAGGTAATGCCCAACTGAGTGAACCAATGCTCATCAACTTAATCTCAATATTCTGTTAAGTGGACAGGTAATGCTCAACTGAAGGAACCAAGCCCATCAACTTAATCTCAATATTCTGGTTAAGTGGACAGGTAATGCTCAACTGAGTGAACCAATGCTCATCAACTTAATCTCAATATTCTGTTAAGTGGACAGGTAATGCTCAAATGAATGAACCAAAGCTCATCAACTTAATCTCAATATTCTGTTAAGTGGACAGGTAATGCTCAACTGAAGGAACCAATGCTCATCAACTTAATCTCAATATTCTGGTTAAGTGGACAGGTAATGCCCAACTGAGTGAACCAATGCTCATCAACTTAATCTCAATATTCTGTTAAGTGGACAGGTAATGCCCAACTGAGTGAACCAATGCTCATCAACTTAATCTCAATATTCTGTTAAGTGGACAGGTAATGCCCAACTGAGTGAACCAATGCTCATCAACTTAATCTCAATATTCTGTTAAGTGGACAGGTAATGCTCAACTGAAGGAACCAAGCCCATCAACTTAATCTCAATATTCTGGTTAAGTGGACAGGTAAAGGTCAACTGAGTGAACCAATGCTCATCAACTTAATCTCATTATTCTGTTAAGTGGACAGGTAATGCCCAACTGAGTGAACCAATGCTCATCAACTTAATCTCAATATTCTGGTTAAGTGGACAGGTAATGCTCAACTGAGGGAACCAATGCTCATCGAACTAATCTCAATATTCTGTTATATCGGTAGGTAATGCCCAACCCATGTAAATGACGGGAGAGAGAAAAATTGATATCGATTACATTTAACTACCCCTAGCCTGGAGGATAATCGATTCTCAGAGTTCGCCATTAGCACACGTACGTCGAAGAATGTAACAAGTTCAGCCATCACACGGAGAACACGGGTCGGCCATAGTCACTCGCGTGAATTGACAAAAAGTAATATACCATGACAAACAAAAAGTAATATACCATGACAAACAAAAAGTAATATACCATGACAAACAAAAAGTAATATACCATGACAAACAAAAAGTAATATACCATGACAAACAAAAAGTAATATACCATGACAAACAAAAAGTAATATACCATGACCAACAAAAAGTAATATACCATGACAAACAACCGACAACCTCAATGAGAAGACACACTATGGCACTTTCAAGACATACTTAATGAAGATAAGACGCTTTCGAGAAACATCGTTATAGTCTACACAAACAGCCACACAACACAAATGTAAAGACACACTAGAGACTATCGAGACAGTTGTCCGTGTCAGGGAGCAGGCTCTTACTCTCAACATGACTAGAAAGTCACTGTGTGGGGACACACCAAAATACCACCCATCAAAACGTTCAGCCTAAGGCAGCCGGATACAGAATATTATATGGGTCAGTGATACAGAATATTATATGGGTCAGTCATCATATATTTTTAACGCTAACTCAGGTGAAATTTAATTCGTTCAAGTAAATAGGACTGATTATTTTTTTTAATCTGCTACCCATATTTAATGATAACCGTAATGAATCACTGTTTAGTTATACAATCGCTAGTCTCACTACCAAAGAACACACTGGTCACTACTACAGAAGTATACACATCACAATACACTGGTCAGTGGTCACTACTACAGAAGTATACACATCACAATACACTGGTCACTACTACAGAAGTATACACATCACAATACACTGGTCACTACTACAGACGTATACACATCACAATACACTGGTCACTACTACAGAGGTATACATATCACAATACACTGGTCACTACTACAAAAGTATACACATCACAATACACTGGTCACTACTACAGAAGTATACACATCACAATACACTGGTCACTACTACAGACGTATACACATCACAATACACTGGTCACTACTACAGAGGTATACATATCACAATACATTGGTCACTACTACAAAAGTATACACATCACAATACACTGGTCACTACTACAGAGGTATACATATCACAATATACTGGTCACTACTACAGACGTATACACATCACAATACACTGGTCACTACTACAGAGGTATACACATCACAATACACTGGTCACTACTACAGAGGTATACACATCACAATATATAGGTCACTACTACAGAGGTATACACATCACAATACACTGGTCACTACTACAGACGTATACACATCACAATACACTGGTCACTACTACAGACGTATACACATCACAATATATAGGTCACTATTTTTTTTATTCTTACTTAGACTAATCAAATAAAACTCAGGTATGTAACAAATAAAAAGTTGATTTTTTTTAAAACTAAAAAGTATGAAATAAAAAAAAATATATTAAAAATTGTATTTAAAAAAAAAAACTAAAAAATAAAAAATAATTCCTTAGAACATACCAATATCATGCATCTTGAGGTTTTTTTTACCTGCCACTCGGACAGAGGGGAGGGTGTAATGTGCCTGATCCCCCACTCCCCCACCCCCGCCAGAAAAGCCAGGATGCAAAGGTGTGCTTGAGTGGGACAGAGAGGACCACATTTTATAAACCTAACCCTTACTCTAAATGTCTGGTGTTCCTACTAACTATCTACCACCATCTTACTCTGGCGTTCCTACTAACTTTATCTACCACCATCTTACTCTGGTGTTCCTACTAACTTTATCTACCACCATCTTACTCTGGTGTTCCTACTAACTTTATCTACCATCATCTTACTCTGGTGTTCCTACTAACTATCTACCACCATCTTACTCTGGTGTTCCTACTAACTTTATCTATCACCCTCTTACTCTGGTGTTCCTACTAACTATCTACCACCATCTTACTCTGGTGTTCCTACTAACTATCTACCACCATCTTACTCTGGTGTTCCTACTAACTATCTACCACCATCTTACTCTGGTGTTCCTACTAACTATCTACCACCATCTTACTCTGGTGTTCCTACTAACTATCTACCAACAAATACAGACAAGAAAATATGTTCCCCTAGGTCCATTTATTATTCAAAGTAATCACGTGACATCTACTCAAACGAAGCAGAAGATTGTCTCATTTGTTTTAATACACACCCCTACCCACCCACTGTCATTCACACACACCCCTACCTACCCACTGTCCTTCACAATACCCCTACCCACCCACTGTCCTTCACACACACCCCTACCCACCCACGGTCCTTCACACACACCTCTACCCACCCACTGTCCTTCACACACACCCCTACCCACCCACTGTCTTTCAGACACACCCCTACCTACCCACTGTCCTTCACACACACCCCTACCCACCCACTGTCCTTCACAATACCCCTACCCACCCACTGTCCTTCACACACACCCCTTCCCACCCACTGTCCTTCACACACACCGCTACCTACCCACTGTCCTTCACAATACCCCTACCCACCCACTGTCCTTCACACACACCCCTACCCACCCACTGTCCTTCATACACACCCCTACCCACCAACTGTCCTTAACACACACCCCTACTCACCCACTGTCCTTCATACACACTCCTGGCTACCCGACTACCTAACAAACATCACAACATGTCTAATACCACAACATGATGTAGGGCAAAACTAAAAGAATGGCACCACTGTACCTATACCTGTATTGACGTCATGGTCACAACAACACAAATTAATCATGGCCTCTAGATATGTCATGTTTTAATTTAGAGTTTAAATCTGCAGAACAAGTTGTTGTTATTTAACGCCCATATAAAATAGACCAACCAACTCTTTCTAGATAAAGGCAGGGGAGGGGATAGCTGGGAATGGATGAATACACGTTTCATTTACAGGGCACACCACCTCAAACAAGATTTTTCTAGTTCAATGTTTGTTGCTGTATGTGTACAGGGCACACCACCTCAAACAAAATTTATCTAGTTCAGTGTTTGTTGCTGTTTGTGTACAGGGCACACCACCTCAAACAAGATTTATCTAGTTCAGTGTTTGTTGCTGTTTGTGTACAGGGCACACCACCTCAAACAAGATTTATCTAGTTCAGTGTTTGTTGCTGTTTGTGTACAGGGCACACCACCTCAAACAAGATTTATCTAGTTCAGTGTTTGTTGCTGTTTGTGTACTTCTTAATTTATCCCAATGTGTTAGTATGTGTAGTCGAGTGGGGGGGGTATTTATATTGTATTCATTTACGGATCATATCTCAGACATTTCAATGAACTAATCAGATGAGCGCCACAGAGTGTATATCGGAGAGTGTGTATCATTCCTTTTGTGATAATAATCGACAATAATATTGAGAACTAAATTTATTTTTATAAAACAAAGAAACTTGCACTTCTGTTTAGTAGATATCAACATTATCTTGAATCAACCAAAGGTGGCTAAGACATTGAAGGGTAGAATTAAAAGTTACAGATCAGTCTGTTTTAACTCAACGATATATATATATATATATATATATATATATATATATATATATATATATATATATATATATTGTCAGTGGTGGCATGTATAGATGAAGACATTGAACTGACATTCCAATCTTCCCTGTGGCTCAAGTTCCTATGAACATTTCGATGTGGCTCAAGTTCCAATAAACTAAGACATTGAACTGACACTTCCATGTGGCTCAAGTTCCAATTAACTAAAACATTGAACTGACACTTCCATGTGGCTCAAGTTCCAATGAACTAAAACATTTAACTGACACTTCCCTGTGGCTCATGTTCCAATTATTTAAGGCATTGAACTGATAATTCAATGTGGCTCATGTTCCAATTAACTAAGACATTGAACTGACACTTCCATGTGGCTCATGTTCCAATTAACTAAAACATTTAACTGACACTTCCATGTGGCTCAAGTTCCAATGAACTAAGACATTTAACTGACACTTCCCTGTGGCTCATGTTCCAATTAACTAAGACATTGAACTGACACTTCCCTATGGCTCATGTTCCAATTAACTAAAACATTTAACTGACACTTCCATGTGGCTCAAGTTCCAATGAACTAAGACATTTAACTGACACTTCCCTGTGGCTCATGTTCCAATTAACTAAGACATTGAACTGACACTTCCGTGTGACTCAAGCTCCAATGAACTAAGACATTGGACTGACATTTCCATGTGGTTCAAGTTCCAATGAACTAAGACACTGAACTGACACTTCCATGTGATGTTGGTTCCAATGTACCAAATTGAGCTCATCGGAAACAGCGACATCATGAAATTGCTAAACATATTAATAACAGGCTTATTTGAATTGAAAATATCGTTTATGTAAAGTAGACATTGTCTTTTATGTATAGTAGACCTTGTCTTTTATGTATGGTGTGTGAATTCCCTGCAAGGATGAGACGAAATCTCTTAGATCCTACAAACCACTAATGGGACGGTTTTTATGGTGCCCTTCTTTCATCCCCACCTTAGCCGATAGTGCAACAACCATGGAGGCACCACGGGAGATATTGTCTTTTATGTATAGTAGACATTATCTTTTATAACATTAACAATACCGGATTGGGGGTGGGGGTGGTAGAGTTGGGGTACTTTAATTATTTTTCTTTTTTAATTTACAAAAGCTACAAAATGTTTTCTTCCTTTTGAAATAATTATCGCCGGGTTAAAACTATTCAATAAACTGTGTAATTTATTATAGCCTAATTTGTTTTAAAATTCAAACAATATTTTGTGTGTGGAACAAATTGACTTTTTTCATTACCAGTCGTCTACTTCAACGTGACAGAAATAAAAATGAAGAAATGAACATTGCTTTTCAAGTGATAAGTAAGTAGAAACTAGGGAGCGACCGATAATCGGATCAGGGAGCGACCGATAATCGGATCGCTATCGGTATCGGACCGATATTGGCACTATCGGTTAATATCGGATCGGCCGATTGTTCTAGGGAGCGACCGATAGTCGAACCGATATTGGCACTATGGGTTAACTGTCGGACCGGCCGTTTTTTGGCTGCCGATACATTGTTTTTTTTTTTTCACAACAGAGTTGCAGAAAAGAAAATCAGTAAATAACCCAATTCTATAACTAGATCAGACAAGATTTTAAAAAAAAGGGAAAAAAAAAAACCCGTACACAGAAATTGTCACGTATACATCAAAGATATGACCTTGAAACAATAGGATTGGCATTTCTTAATTCTAATGTATGACCTTGAATGATACAATTAGTGAACATCTGTGCGTATTTTTTGTTAAGATGGGAAGTTGGGGGGGGGGGGGGGGAAACAAGACTTTTGTGTGGGCGAAGCGTCATGAAATATGACAGGGAAGGGGTAAGCATGGGTTGACATACGTCATTAGCTGTATTAGCACGAGAGAAACACGTGTTTGGCAATTGGCATTGTTGTTGCTTAAGGGGCTGTCCATTAATTACGTCAACAAAATAGGGGGGAGGGGGGGGGTCAGAAAATTTTTGACAATTGTTGACAAGGGGGAGGGGGGAGGTCAAGAAAAGTTGACGTCAACAATGTTACTTTTTTAAATTTAATATAATTACTTAATAAATAGGAAAATTAAGCAGCGTTTGTAGTTCTGTGTTACACGCTCGCTTAACATTCAGTATTTTAATTAAACTAACTATATTCCTACTAATTTTGCCACATTAACATTTTGGAAGCCACCTTTTTAGGGGGGGGGGTAATCAAATGTTGACGTAATTTTATAGGGGGGTCTCGGAAAGTTTGATAAGTTCTTGACAAGGGGAGGTAAAAATCGCCAAAAATTTGTTGACATAAATAATGGACAGCCCCTAAAAAGAAAATATCGGTATCGGTATCGGTAAAAATGCTGGGGGAAAATATCGGTATCGGACTATCGGTAAAAAGGCATATCGGTCGCTCCCTAGTAGAAACTATTCTGTACAGATATCTATCTACACATAATTTATGTTGATATTTCTTAAGACAGTCTAGAGCAGTAGTTCTCAACCCTTTTCGAGACCGTACCCCAAGGGGTGCGAAGGTATGTCTGTGGGTACCCCCCCCATCTCAAGTAAATCACTAATAAATGTATTTATTGTCATAATGGAATGCACGTATTTGTCTAGTGCAGTACTGATGTTCCATGTAAACCTTTAGTCAAACTGTTGAAACGAACATTCGCGTACCACCCACCGGCTGACACCCGCGATTCTAGAGAGACGTCACAATTTATGTTCATCTCAAGCCAAATGTCATCCCACACAGCAATACAACTGCATTATCTATCACAGTCGTTGTGTTGATTTTACGAGTTGGTCTGAGAAAACAAAACGAGCATTTAGTTTTTAAATCTTCTCCAGTTACGTCCCTTAGAATCAAGTTTTACAATATGGAGGACGAAATGTCAACAACTGTTGTTGTTCTTTCTTTACTTTTTTTTTTTATTAGTGTGCAACGTTTTAAATCTCATCATTATGTTTCAGATATTGAATAAAACATTGAATTTAATGAAATAAAGAGTCGTGCAGTTTGAATGCAATATTGAGATGACAAATTAATTTGGACACAGTGTGATCAGAGTTAACCAATGAAAACAGATTTTTGTGCTTAGCTATAAATAGACCCAATCAATGGACATCTCTAGTGACGAGATATCAGGACGCTACCAGACTGGTGAATATCAAATTAATGTAGTTTATATACAGACTGGTGAATATCAAATGAATGTAGTTTATATAACAACTCCAGGATATGCTTAAAAAAACATCAACTGCACATTGGAGAACACTTCAGGCGATAAACATAGACGGCATGGGTGACAGCCGACATAGTGAATATAGAAGGTAATAGAAACAGCCCACGTTCGATCAAATTATTCTTCATCGTCACAGACCTAAACAAACACTTATAGACATTTGGTTAAATCTCCAACATTTAAGACAAGCAGTTAGCCACACTCTTATAAATATGTTGTCCTACAGGTTGACTAATGCAGCATAGGACACAAATACTGACATCTCTAGATATACTCCTGATACTAGATATACTCCTGATACTAGATAACTCTCCTGATACTAGATAACTCTCCTGATACTAGATAACTCTCCTGATACTAGATAACTCTCCTGATACTAGATAACTCTCCTGATACTAGATATACTCCTGATACTAGATAACTCTCCTGATACTAGATAACTCTCCTGATACTAGATATACTCCTGATACTAGATAACTCTCCTGATACTAGATAGCTCTCCTGATACTAGATAACTCTCCTGATACTAGATATACTCCTGATACTAGATAACTCTCCTGATACTAGGTAACTCTCCTGATACTAGATAACTCTCCTGATACTAGATAACTCTCCTGATACTAGATAACTCTCCTGATACTAGATATACTCCTGATACTAGATATACTCCTGATACTAGATAACTCTCCTGATACTAGATATACTCCTGATACTAGATAACTCTCCTGATACTAGATATACTCCTGATACTAGATATACTCCTGATACTAGATTACTCCTGATACTAGATAACTCTCCTGATACTAGATAACTCTCCTGATACTAGAGAACTCTCCTGATACTAGATAACTCTCCTGATACTAGATATACTCCTGATACTAGATAACTCTCCTGATACTAGATAACTCTCCCGATTCTAGAAAGATACACCAAGTCCACAATTAGTTCATTGTATTCAGTTAGCTGGCTAGCTAGTCAACGAGATTTTTTTTTAATCGACTGAAAACTTGATAATAAAAATTCTTGTTTTTAATTTACCCATGAAGACTTGACGTAAAAATGTGAAATAGTTACAAAGTGTTCATTTATTGATATTTTTGCATGGTCTTATTTCTGTAGAGCTTAAATTATGATAAAACGAAATATTAAACCAAACGAATCAATATTATTAATAACAATCCACATAAACGGAAGTAAATATTGCCATTTGAACCAATGTAAATCACTTTTCCAAATTTGTTTTAGACAATCCAAAAAAAAAACAAAACAAACAAACAAAATACAATTTAAATTGTGTCTAAATCTAATTGAAATAAAAACAAACAAAAATTAAGCCTGTAAAAACAGGAAGTTTTAGAGCATTTTCATGTATAGAGAGGGAAGTAAGTCATGTTTAATAATTGTTACAAAAATAAATAATGATTACGCCCCTTTGTTTAGCTTATAATCTATATATAACATATATGCCCCTTAGGAGCCCTGAAGCCCGGCCCTGAGAGGTCCTATCGCGAAATGAACTTTTGATGTACACATGGCAGGCCAAGACCTACAAAATGATATATACATCATGGGTCTAGGACTTATGGTTGTTGAGATATAGGGTGATGACGGACAGACAGACAGACAAAACGGGGACAAAAAATTATCTAAAAAGTGATTCAAAAAACTAATAAGACTAATGTGATGAATACAAATGTTGATATCTATCTACGTCAGTGCTGTATCTCGCTCATTTAGTGAATGTACTCAATAAGTAAATACAACTCGACTCAAGTTTACTTCAGTTTAAATGACCTGGTTATTAAATGATAACTTGGTCAAATTGAATCAATAAACATACAGTATGTTACTAAAATGTACTATAAAAAAGAAGGGTATGCTATATGAAATGTAGTTATGCCAAATATGTTCTGAATTAAAATAACAGGGTTGAGCTACACCATTCATTGGTTTTATACACTGTGCTACTCCAACAATAAAGTGACCTGTAGATTACCTTGAGAACATCACTTTCATACCCACACTCTCCACAATTACTTCTCGCTACAGCCTCCGTGACATGAATACTTGATATACGTTCCACACCGTGACCTCCACATATCTTCCACTCTTGACACATGTCGCTCAATATAGAAACGTTGTTTTGTTGTTTTTTTTAAAACCCATATCATCATGACCTCTATACTAACATTTTTTTAGAAAACTATCCACGTACAATTTTAAACATCTATACTCATTTTTAAACCTTTATCCACGTGTCTTTTAAACCTTTAGTCTCGTATGTTTTCAAACCTCTTTTAATCCTCTATCCTCATAATTTTGTTAAACTCTATCATGATATGTTATTAAACCTCTGACCTCGTATTTATTAAACCTCTGACCTCATATTTATTAAACCTCTGACCTCGTATTTATTAAACATCTATCCTCATGTGTTTTTAAACCTCTATCCTCTTTTTTTAAACCTCTATCCTCATATGTTTTTAAACCTCTATCGTCATGTTTTTAAACCTCCATCCTCATATGTTTTTAAACCTCTATCCTCATTTGTTTTTAAACCTCTATCCTCATATGTTTTAAACCTCCATCCTCATATGTTTTAAACCTCTATCGCCATTTGTTTTTTAAACCTCTATCCTCATGTGTTTTTAAACCTCTATCCTCATATGTTTTTAAACCTCTATCGTCATATGTTTTTAAACCTCTATCGTCATGTTTTTAAACCTCTATCGTCATATGTTTTTAAACCTCTATCCTCATATGTTTTAAACCTCTATCCTCAAATGTTTTTAAACCTCTATCGTCATGTGTTTTTAAACCTCTATCCTCATGTTTTTAAACCTCTATCGTCATGTGTTTTTAAACCTCTATCCTCATTTGTTTTTTAAACCTCTATCGTCATGTTTTTAAACCTCTATCGTCATATGTTTTTAAACCTCTATCGTCATATGTTTTTAAACCTCTATCCTCATATGTTTTTAAACCTCTATCGTCATGTGTTTTTTAAACCTCTATCGTCATATGTTTTTAAACCTCTATCCTCATATGTTTTTAAACCTCTATCGTCATGTGTTTTTTAAACCTCTCTATCGTCATGTGTTTTTTAAACCTCTATCGTCATGTGTTTTTTAAACTTCTATCGTCATATGTTTTTAAACCTCTCTCTCTCTCTCTGAACTCTCTCAGTTTTATCTGCGGGCTGAGACTTAGTCTCTTAGAGCCCGTGAGATCAGACCTGCTGTGTCTCTCAACATCTGGAGACTGCCATAGAGCCCGATGGCCAGCAGGCTTCCGGACTGGTCCACCCTGTGGTCCGCCAGTCCAGGGCACTCGAATAGCAAATGATCTACGGTTTCCTCCACTTCCCTGCAGTGTCTGCAAAGGGTGTCGACATTGGGCCTCAACCTCCCAAAGTACGCGCCAATAGGACAGTGCCCAGTTCGGAACTGGGCAATTAGCGCCTGCTCGACACGCCTGAGCTTCCACCACGGGTCAGTTTTGGACGGCCGCTCTAGGACTTGCCGGATCTTGAGTCCGTTCACCCCATGAGCCCAGCCCGAGAACCACTTCGATTGTCCAAAGAGGCAGATCATGGAACGTGCTGCCTCGAATGAGCTCTTTCTTGCACTCACGGGCAGCACTTGGGAATCTGTCGACTGGACTATTGCCTTGGCAATGCCGTCTGCCCTTTCATTTCCGGGCACGTCCGCATGCCCGGGAACCCATTGAAGGGTCACATGCACGCTATGTTGGGACACAAGACCCTGTATTGCCATCAGCATGGCTTCCAGCAGAAGCGGCCATTCTCCTGTCCCTTTTACAGCTTGGAGAACAGAGAGCGCGTCAGTAAGAATGACAATGTCCAGAGCAGGCAATGCACCCTCACTGATTAACTCTCGTATGTGGTCCACTGCCTCAGTAATGGCTGTCATCTCTGCCTCGTAAGCACAGAGCGACCCACATAGGCCAGCATGGTCTTTCACAAAGCCGGTTTGTGAGAAAGTGATGTGAACCCCAAACGAGGCGCTTGTCCGACCGTCTCTACTGGATACAGAAGCATCAGTATAGGCCAGTATAGCGTTCCCCGAGTAGTTTTCAATCACCTCCAAAGCTACATCCGTGATGGTTCGGTGATCCTTTGCGTTCCCAGCATTGGTTTCGACCAGGGTCGTGCGTACCTCAGGCATGTAGAGAGCCTCGCCAGGCGGGAGCCTTGAGACAGTCTCTAGCATTAGGCGGTCGGTCGGCAGCTTGATCTCGGAGGCAAGTCTCACTGCGTAGTGCATAAAAGACTGCATCGAGAGCCGCTTTCTTTCCACCCAGCCATCGACCATCTCCCTTAGGACAGAGGTCTCCTCCTGCCGCTTGAACCGCTCATACGCGGTTAAGACGGCCTGCTCTCTACGGATACCTAGAGGTGGCACATTTGCCATGATTTCCACCGCTGCTGTGGGTGCCGTTCGAAAAGTGCCTGTGATCAGCCGGAGAGCCTGGTTCTGTACAACATCTAGGGCCTCTAAAGAGGACTTAGACCCATAGACCTGCACAACCTGACTATAATCAATCTGAGACCTTACTGCACCCATGTACAGTGACCTCAGGACATCTGCTCGAGCCCCCCAGGACGTGCTCGCCAACTTCTTGACAATATTCAGTCTGTCAGAGGCGCAGCGGGCAACCTCCAACAGATGTGTGCAGAGAGTAAGCTTTCTGTCAAGTGTTACTCCCAGGTACTTGGGCTTAGGTTCCAGAGCAAGAACCTCACCCTCTACCTCCAGTCTAAATGGTTCCTTAAGGATACTCGTGCCCATGGTAAACAGCGAGTAGACGGTCTTCGAGACGTTAATCTCTAGCCCCCACATCCTAGTATAACAGCCGACCGTAGTCAGGTCCTTCTGGAGTGCTCTCTCAAGGACTGAGGCACTCTTTCCGGTCTTCCAGATCGCTAAATCGTCGGCATATAGTAGGCTTTTACATCCCAGAAACTCAGGCAGGTCATTGATGAAAGCTAGTAACAATGTACAACTGAGGGCAGAGCCCTGTGGAAGACCCTGTTCGAGAGTCCGTTTCCTCGACACGCTGCTCCCAACGCGTGTCGTGATAGTACGATTACTGAGGAAACTGCGTAACCAAATGTACATCTCAGCGGTGACACCCAACCGCTGTAGCTTCAACAATAGTCCTGGTCGCCAGACTCGATCGTAAGCCTGCTTGAGATCTAGGAAAACTACCGCCGTTGACTCAGCTTTCTGAAAGCCGTCGGCTATTTCTTGGACGAGTAGCGTGACCATGTCCATCGCACTCTTACCCCGCCGAAAGCCTCCTTGCTTTGGGGTAATGAGCCCTTTTTCCTCTAAGAACCACATCAACCTTCGGTTGACCATGCGTTCAGCTACTTTCCCAACACATGAAGTGAGGGAAATAGGACGGTAGCTTTCTGCTTGGTCAGTCTTTTTCCTTTTTTTAAGTACCGGCACTATGACAGCCTCCCTCCACCTCTGAGGGAGTTCTCCTGTCAACCACGTGCGATTGACAAACTGGAGAAGCTTTGCTTGTCCCGCTGCCCCTAGGTGTGTGATCATCTCATTACTGATCAAGTCACTACCTGGGGCCTTTCTCATGCGACATTTTAAACCTCTATCGTCATGTGTTTTTTAAACCTCTATCGTCATATGTTTTTTTAAACCTCTATCGTTATATGTTTTTAAACCTCTATTGTCATATGTTTTTAAACCTCTATCCTCATATGTTTTTAAACCTCTATTGTCATATGTTTTTAAACCTCTATCCTCATTTGTTTTTAAACCTCTATTGTCATATGTTTTTAAACCTCTATCCTCATTTGTTTTTCAACCTCTATCGTCATATGTTTTTCAACCTCTATCGTCATATGTTTTTAAACCTCTATCGTCATGTTTTTAAACCTCTATCCTCATATGTTTTTTAAACCTCTATCGTCATATGTTTTTAAACCTCTATCGTCATATGTTTTTAAACCTCTATCGTCATATGTTTTTAAACCTCTTTCGTCATATGTTTTTTAAACCTCTATCGTCATGTTTTTAAACCTCTATCGTCATATGTTTTTAAACCTCTATCTCCATTTGTTTTTTAAACCTCTATTGTCATATGTTTTTAAACCTCTATCGTCATGTGTTTTTAAACCTCTATCCTCATTTGTTTTTACAACTTTATCCTCACACATTTTTTAAGGCCTGTAACGGATCAGACTTCAAAGAGCACTTTAACAAGTTTTATTCCCGCATATCTTTTTTTTTTTAGGAATTATACGGAATAGGCAAATAAAAAGTTGGATAGTTTCGAAGATAATAGGCAAAAAAAAAAACCTGAGCCCTGTTTCATAGAATTATGTCTTATTTGAAATGTCTTCATTATTTTGTGAGAATATACATACACCTTGTTTTTGTAGCACACGACAAGTTACTGTAAGCCATTAAACTCAGCACACGATAAGTTACTGTATGCCAATAAACTCAGCACACGACAAGTTACTGTAAGCCATTAAACTCAGCACACGACAAGTTACTGTAAGCCATTAAACTCAGCACACGACAAGCTACTGTAAGCCATCAAACTCGGCACATGTCAAGCTACTGTAAGCCATCAAACTCAGCACATGTCAAGCTACTGTAAGCCATCAAACTCGGCACATGTCAAGCTACTGTAAGCCATTAAACTCAGCACACGACAAGCTACTGTAAGCCATCAAACTCGGCACATGTCAAGCTACTGTAAGCCATTAAACTCAGCACACGACAAGTTACTGTAAGCCATTAAACTCAGCACACGACAAGCTACTGTAAGCCATCAAACTCGGCACATGTCAAGCTACTGTAAGCCATCAAACTCAGCACATGTCAAGCTACTGTAAGCCATCAAACTCGGCACATGTCAAGCTACTGTAAGCCATCAAACTCAGCAATGTCAAGCTACTGTAAGCCATCAAACTCAGCACATGTCAAGCTACTGTAAGCCATCAAACTCAGCACATGTCAAGCTACTGTAAGCCATCAAACTCGGCACATGTCAAGCTACTGTAAGCCATTAAACTCAGCACACGACAAGCTACTGTAAGCCATTAAACTCAGCACACGACAAGCTACTGTAAGCCATCAAACTCAGCACATGTCAAGCTACTGTAAGCCATTAAACTCGGCACATGTCAAGCTACTGTAAGCCATCAAACTCAGCACATGTCAAGTTACTGTAAGCCATCAAACTCGGCACATGTCAAGTTACTGTAAGCCATCAAACTCAGCACATGTCAAGCTTCTATAAGCTAACAAATTCAGTACATGTCAAGTTACTGTAAGCCATCAAACTCAGTACATGTCAAGCTACTGTAAGCCATCCAACTCAGTACATGTCAAGCTATTGTAAGCCATCAAACTCAGCACATGTCAAGCTACTGTAAGCCATCAAACTCAGCACATGTCAAGCTACTGTAAGCCATCAAACTCAGCACATGTCAAGCTACTGTAAGCCATCAAACTCGGCACATGCCAAGCTTCTGTAAGCCATCAAATTCGGCACATGTCAAGCTACTGTAAGCCATCAAACTCGGCACATGTCAAGCTACTGTAAGCCATCAAACTCGGCACATGTCAAGCTACTGTAAGCCATCAAACACAGCACATGTCAAGCTACTGTAAGCCATCAAACTCAGCACATGTCAAGCTACTGTAAGCCATCAAACTCAGCACATGTCAAGATACTGTAAGCCATCAAACTCAGCACATGTTAAGCTACTGTAAGCCATCAAACTCAGCAATGTCAAGATACTGTAAGCCATCAAACTCGGCACATGTCAAGCTACTGTAAGCCATTAAACTCGGCACATGTCAAGCTACTGTAAGCCATCAAACTCAGCATATGTCAAGCTACTGTAAGCCATCAAACTCAGCACAAGACAAGCTACTGTAAGCCATCAAACTCCGCACATGTCATGCTACTCTAAGCCATCAAACTCGGCACATGTCAAGCTACTGTAAGCCATCAAACTCAGCACATGTCAAGCTACTGTAAGCCATCAAACTCGGCACATGTCAAGCTACTGTAAGCCATCAAACTCAGCAATGTCAAGCTACTGTAAGCCATCAAACTCAGCACATGTCAAGCTACTGTAAGCCATCAAACTCAGCACATGTCAAGCTACTGTAAGCCATCAAACTCGGCACATGTCAAGCTACTGTAAGCCATTAAACTCAGCACACGACAAGCTACTGTAAGCCATTAAACTCAGCACACGACAAGCTACTGTAAGCCATCAAACTCAGCACATGTCAAGCTACTGTAAGCCATTAAACTCGGCACATGTCAAGCTACTGTAAGCCATCAAACTCGGCACACGACAAGTTACTGTAAGCCATTAAACTCAGCACACGACAAGCTACTGTAAGCCATCAAACTCAGCACATGTCAAGCTACTGTAAGCCATTAAACTCGGCACATGTCAAGCTACTGTAAGCCATCAAACTCAGCACATGTCAAGATACTGTAAGCCATCAAACTCGGCACATGTCAAGTTACTGTAAGCCATCAAACTCAGCACATGTCAAGCTTCTATAAGCTAACAAATTCAGTACATGTCAAGTTACTGTAAGCCATCAAACTCAGTACATGTCAAGCTACTGTAAGCCATCCAACTCAGTACATGTCAAGCTATTGTAAGCCATCAAACTCAGCACATGTCAAGCTACTGTAAGCCATCAAACTCGGCACATGCCAAGCTTCTGTAAGCCATCAAATTCGGCACATGTCAAGCTACTGTAAGCCATCAAACTCGGCACATGTCAAGCTACTGTAAGCCATCAAACTCGGCACATGTCAAGCTACTGTAAGCCATCAAACACAGCACATGTCAAGCTACTGTAAGCCATCAAACTCAGCACATGTCAAGCTACTGTAAGCCATCAAACTCGGCACATGTCAAGCTACTGTAAGCCATCAAACTCAGCACATGTCAAGATACTGTAAGCCATCAAACTCAGCACATGTTAAGCTACTGTAAGCCATCAAACTCAGCAATGTCAAGATACTGTAAGCCATCAAACTCGGCACATGTCAAGCTACTGTAAGCCATCAAACTCAGCACATGTCAAGCTACTGTAAGCCATCAAACTCAGCATATGTCAAGCTACTGTAAGCCATCAAACTCAGCACATGTCAAGCTACTGTAAGCCATCAAACTCAGCACATGTCATGCTTCTATAAGCCATCAAACTCGGCACATGTCAAGCTACTGTAAGCCATTAAACTCAGCACACGACAAGCTACTGTAAGCCATTAAACTCAGCACACGACAAGCTACTGTAAGCCATCAAACTCAGCACATGTCAAGCTACTGTAAGCCATTTAACTCGGCACATGTCAAGCTACTGTAAGCCATCAAACTCAGCACATGTCAAGTTACTGTAAGCCATCAAACTCGGCACATGTCAAGTTACTGTAAGCCATCAAACTCAGCACATGTCAAGCTTCTATAAGCTAACAAATTCAGTACATGTCAAGTTACTGTAAGCCATCAAACTCAGTACATGTCAAGCTACTGTAAGCCATCCAACTCAGTACATGTCAAGCTATTGTAAGCCATCAAACTCAGCACATGTCAAGCTACTGTAAGCCATCAAACTCAGCACATGTCAAGCTACTGTAAGCCATCAAACTCAGCACATGTCAAGATACTGTAAGCCATCAAACTCAGCACATGTTAAGCTACTGTAAGCCATCAAACTCAGCAATGTCAAGATACTGTAAGCCATCAAACTCGGCACATGTCAAGCTACTGTAAGCCATCAAACTCAGCACATGTCAAGCTACTGTAAGCCATCAAACTCAGCATATGTCAAGCTACTGTAAGCCATCAAACTCAGCACATGTCAAGCTACTGTAAGCCATCAAACTCAGCACATGTCATGCTTCTATAAGCCATCAAACTCGGCACATGTCAAGCTACTGTAAGCCATCAAACTCAGCACATGTCAAGCTACTGTAAGCCATCAAACTCGGCACATGTCAAGCTACTGTAAGCCATCAAACTCAGCAATGTCAAGCTACTGTAAGCCATCAAACTCAGCACATGTCAAGCTACTGTAAGCCATCAAACTCAGCACATGTCAAGCTACTGTAAGCCATCAAACTCGGCACATGTCAAGCTACTGTAAGCCATTAAACTCAGCACACGACAAGCTACTGTAAGCCATTAAACTCAGCACACGACAAGCTACTGTAAGCCATCAAACTCAGCACATGTCAAGCTACTGTAAGCCATTAAACTCGGCACATGTCAAGCTACTGTAAGCCATCAAACTCAGCACATGTCAAGTTACTGTAAGCCATCAAACTCGGCACATGTCAAGTTACTGTAAGCCATCAAACTCAGCACATGTCAAGCTTCTATAAGCTAACAAATTCAGTACATGTCAAGTTACTGTAAGCCATCAAACTCAGTACATGTCAAGCTACTGTAAGCCATCCAACTCAGTACATGTCAAGCTATTGTAAGCCATCAAACTCAGCACATGTCAAGCTACTGTAAGCCATCAAACTCAGCACATGTCAAGCTACTGTAAGCCATCAAACTCAGCACATGTCAAGCTACTGTAAGCCATCAAACTCGGCACATGCCAAGCTTCTGTAAGCCATCAAATTCGGCACATGTCAAGCTACTGTAAGCCATCAAACTCGGCACATGTCAAGCTACTGTAAGCCATCAAACTCGGCACATGTCAAGCTACTGTAAGCCATCAAACACAGCACATGTCAAGCTACTGTAAGCCATCAAACTCAGCACATGTCAAGCTACTGTAAGCCATCAAACTCGGCACATGTCAAGCTACTGTAAGCCATCAAACTCAGCACATGTCAAGATACTGTAAGCCATCAAACTCAGCACATGTTAAGCTACTGTAAGCCATCAAACTCAGCAATGTCAAGATACTGTAAGCCATCAAACTCGGCACATGTCAAGCTACTGTAAGCCATTAAACTCGGCACATGTCAAGCTACTGTAAGCCATCAAACTCAGCATATGTCAAGCTACTGTAAGCCATCAAACTCAGCACACGACAAGCTACTGTAAGCCATCAAACTCAGCACATGTCATGCTTCTATAAGCCATCAAACTCGGCACATGTCAAGCTACTGTAAGCCATCAAACTCAGCACATGTCAAGCTACTGTAAGCCATCAAACTCGGCACATGTCAAGCTACTGTAAGCCATCAAACTCAGCAATGTCAAGCTACTGTAAGCCATCAAACTCAGCACATGTCAAGCTACTGTAAGCCATCAAACTCAGCACATGTCAAGCTCCTGTAAGCCATCAAACTCGGCACATGTCAAGCTACTGTAAGCCATTAAACTCAGCAATGTCAAGCTACTGTAAGCCATCAAACTCAGCACATGTCAAGCTACTGTAAGCCATCAAACTCAGCACATGTCAAGCTACTGTAAGCCATCAAACTCGGCACATGTCAAGCTACTGTAAGCCATTAAACTCAGCACACGACAAGCTACTGTAAGCCATTAAACTCAGCACACGACAAGCTACTGTAAGCCATCAAACTCAGCACATGTCAAGCTACTGTAAGCCATTAAACTCGGCACATGTCAAGCTACTGTAAGCCATCAAACTCAGCACATGTCAAGTTACTGTAAGCCATCAAACTCGGCACATGTCAAGTTACTGTAAGCCATCAAACTCAGCACATGTCAAGCTTCTATAAGCTAACAAATTCAGTACATGTCAAGTTACTGTAAGCCATCAAACTCAGTACATGTCAAGCTACTGTAAGCCATCAAACTCAGGACATGTCAAGCTATTGTAAGCCATCAAACTCAGCACATGTCAAGCTACTGTAAGCCATCAAACTCAGCACATGTCAAGCTACTGTAAGCCATCAAACTCAGCACATGTCAAGCTACTGTAAGCCATCAAACTCGGCACATGCCAAGCTTCTGTAAGCCATCAAATTCGGCACATGTCAAGCTACTGTAAGCCATCAAACTCGGCACATGTCAAGCTACTGTAAGCCATCAAACTCGGCACATGTCAAGCTACTGTAAGCCATCAAACACAGCACATGTCAAGCTACTGTAAGCCATCAAACTCAGCACATGTCAAGCTACTGTAAGCCATCAAACTCGGCACATGTCAAGCTACTGTAAGCCATCAAACTCAGCACATGTCAAGATACTGTAAGCCATCAAACTCAGCACATGTTAAGCTACTGTAAGCCATCAAACTCAGCAATGTCAAGATACTGTAAGCCATCAAACTCGGCACATGTCAAGCTACTGTAAGCCATTAAACTCGGCACATGTCAAGCTACTGTAAGCCATCAAACTCAGCATATGTCAAGCTACTGTAAGCCATCAAACTCAGCACACGACAAGCTACTGTAAGCCATCAAACTCAGCACATGTCATGCTTCTATAAGCCATCAAACTCGGCACATGTCAAGCTACTGTAAGCCATCAAACTCAGCACATGTCAAGCTACTGTAAGCCATCAAACTCGGCACATGTCAAGCTACTGTAAGCCATCAAACTCAGCAATGTCAAGCTACTGTAAGCCATCAAACTCAGCACATGTCAAGCTACTGTAAGCCATCAAACTCAGCACATGTCAAGCTACTGTAAGCCATCAAACTCGGCACATGTCAAGCTACTGTAAGCCATTAAACTCAGCACACGACAAGCTACTGTAAGCCATTAAACTCAGCACACGACAAGCTACTGTAAGCCATCAAACTCAGCACATGTCAAGCTACTGTAAGCCATTAAACTCGGCACATGTCAAGCTACTGTAAGCCATCAAACTCGGCACACGACAAGTTACTGTAAGCCATTAAACTCAGCACACGACAAGCTACTGTAAGCCATCAAACTCAGCACATGTCAAGCTACTGTAAGCCATTAAACTCGGCACATGTCAAGCTACTGTAAGCCATCAAACTCAGCACATGTCAAGTTACTGTAAGCCATCAAACTCAGCACATGTCAAGCTTCTATAAGCTAACAAATTCAGTACATGTCAAGTTACTGTAAGCCATCAAACTCAGTACATGTCAAGCTACTGTAAGCCATCCAACTCAGTACATGTCAAGCTATTGTAAGCCATCAAACTCAGCACATGTCAAGCTACTGTAAGCCATCAAACTCGGCACATGCCAAGCTTCTGTAAGCCATCAAATTCGGCACATGTCAAGCTACTGTAAGCCATCAAACTCGGCACATGTCAAGCTACTGTAAGCCATCAAACTCGGCACATGTCAAGCTACTGTAAGCCATCAAACACAGCACATGTCAAGCTACTGTAAGCCATCAAACTCAGCACATGTCAAGCTACTGTAAGCCATCAAACTCGGCACATGTCAAGCTACTGTAAGCCATCAAACTCAGCACATGTCAAGATACTGTAAGCCATCAAACTCAGCACATGTTAAGCTACTGTAAGCCATCAAACTCAGCAATGTCAAGATACTGTAAGCCATCAAACTCGGCACATGTCAAGCTACTGTAAGCCATTAAACTCAGCACACGACAAGCTACTGTAAGCCATTAAACTCAGCACACGACAAGCTACTGTAAGCCATCAAACTCAGCACATGTCAAGCTACTGTAAGCCATTAAACTCGGCACATGTCAAGCTACTGTAAGCCATCAAACTCAGCACATGTCAAGTTACTGTAAGCCATCAAACTCGGCACATGTCAAGTTACTGTAAGCCATCAAACTCAGCACATGTCAAGCTTCTATAAGCTAACAAATTCAGTACATGTCAAGTTACTGTAAGCCATCAAACTCAGTACATGTCAAGCTACTGTAAGCCATCCAACTCAGTACATGTCAAGCTATTGTAAGCCATCAAACTCAGCACATGTCAAGCTACTGTAAGCCATCAAACTCAGCACATGTCAAGCTACTGTAAGCCATCAAACTCAGCACATGTCAAGCTACTGTAAGCCATCAAACTCGGCACATGCCAAGCTTCTGTAAGCCATCAAATTCGGCACATGTCAAGCTACTGTAAGCCATCAAACTCGGCACATGTCAAGCTACTGTAAGCCATCAAACTCGGCACATGTCAAGCTACTGTAAGCCATCAAACACAGCACATGTCAAGCTACTGTAAGCCATCAAACTCAGCACATGTCAAGCTACTGTAAGCCATCAAACTCGGCACATGTCAAGCTACTGTAAGCCATCAAACTCAGCACATGTCAAGATACTGTAAGCCATCAAACTCAGCACATGTTAAGCTACTGTAAGCCATCAAACTCAGCAATGTCAAGATACTGTAAGCCAACAAACTCGGCACATGTCAAGCTACTGTAAGCCATTAAACTCGGCACATGTCAAGCTACTGTAAGCCATCAAACTCAGCATATGTCAAGCTACTGTAAGCCATCAAACTCAGCACACGACAAGCTACTGTAAGCCATCAAACTCAGCACATGTCATGCTTCTATAAGCCATCAAACTCGGCACATGTCAAGCTACTGTAAGCCATCAAACTCAGCACATGTCAAGCTCCTGTAAGCCATCAAACTCGGCACATGTCAAGCTACTGTAAGCCATCAAACACAGCACATGTCAAGCTACTGTAAGCCATCAAACTCAGCACATGTCATGCTTCTATAAGCCATCAAACTCGGCACATGTCAAGCTACTGTAAGCCATCAAACTCAGCACATGTCAAGCTACTGTAAGCCATCAAACTCAGCACATGTCAAGCTACTGTAAGCCATCAAACTCGGCACATGCCAAGCTTCTGTAAGCCATCAAATTCGGCACATGTCAAGCTACTGTAAGCCATCAAACTCGGCACATGTCAAGCTACTGTAAGCCATCAAACTCGGCACATGTCAAGCTACTGTAAGCCATCAAACTCAGCACATGTCAAGCTCCTGTAAGCCATCAAACTCGGCACATGTCAAGCTACTGTAAGCCATCAAACACAGCACATGTCAAGCTACTGTAAGCCATCAAACTCAGCACATGTCATGCTTCTATAAGCCATCAAACTCGGCACATGTCAAGCTACTGTAAGCCATCAAACTCAGCACATGTCAAGCTACTGTAAGCCATCAAACTCAGCACATGTCAAGCTACTGTAAGCCATCAAACTCGGCACATGCCAAGCTTCTGTAAGCCATCAAATTCGGCACATGTCAAGCTACTGTAAGCCATCAAACTCGGCACATGTCAAGCTACTGTAAGCCATCAAACTCGGCACATGTCAAGCTACTGTAAGCCATCAAACACAGCACATGTCAAGCTACTGTAAGCCATCAAACTCAGCACATGTCAAGCTACTGTAAGCCATCAAACTCGGCACATGTCAAGCTACTGTAAGCCATCAAACTCAGCACATGTCAAGATACTGTAAGCCATCAAACTCAGCACATGTTAAGCTACTGTAAGCCATCAAACTCAGCAATGTCAAGATACTGTAAGCCAACAAACTCGGCACATGTCAAGCTACTGTAAGCCATTAAACTCGGCACATGTCAAGCTACTGTAAGCCATCAAACTCAGCAAATGTCAAGCTACTGTAAGCCATCAAACTCAGCACACGACAAGCTACTGTAAGCCATCAAACTCAGCACATGTCATGCTTCTATAAGCCATCAAACTCGGCACATGTCAAGCTACTGTAAGCCATCAAACTCAGCACATGTCAAGCTACTGTAAGCCATCAAACTCGGCACATGTCAAGCTACTGTAAGCCATCAAACTCAGCAATGTCAAGCTACTGTAAGCCATCAAACTCAGCACATGTCAAGCTACTGTAAGCCATCAAACTCAGCACATGTCAAGCTCCTGTAAGCCATCAAACTCGGCACATGTCAAGCTACTGTAAGCCATTAAACTCAGCACACGACAAGCTACTGTAAGCCATTAAACTCAGCACACGACAAGCTACTGTAAGCCATCAAACTCAGCACATGTCAAGCTACTGTAAGCCATTAAACTCGGCACATGTCAAGCTACTGTAAGCCATCAAACTCAGCACATGTCAAGTTACTGTAAGCCATCAAACTCGGCACATGTCAAGTTACTGTAAGCCATCAAACTCAGCACATGTCAAGCTTCTATAAGCTAACAAATTCAGTACATGTCAAGTTACTGTAAGCCATCAAACTCAGTACATGTCAAGCTACTGTAAGCCATCCAACTCAGTACATGTCAAGCTATTGTAAGCCATCAAACTCAGCACATGTCAAGCTACTGTAAGCCAT
The DNA here is from genome assembly GCA_021962125.1 of Bulinus truncatus. Taxonomy (NCBI): domain Eukaryota; kingdom Metazoa; phylum Mollusca; class Gastropoda; family Planorbidae; genus Bulinus; species Bulinus truncatus. The sequence goes on along the minus strand of JAGDYQ010000013.1, from coordinate 1,410,828 downwards.
CAAACTCAGCACATGTCAAGCTACTGTAAGCCATCAAACTCAGCACATGTCAAGCTACTGTAAGCCAAACTCGGCACATGCCAAGTTTCTGTAAGCCATCAAATTCGGCACATGTCAAGCTACTGTAAGCCATCAAACTCGGCACATGTCAAGCTACTGTAAGCCATCAAACTCGGCACATGTCAAGCTACTGTAAGCCATCAAACACAGCACATGTCAAGCTACTGTAAGCCATCAAACTCAGCACATGTCAAGCTACTGTAAGCCATCAAACTCGGCACATGTCAAGCTACTGTAAGCCATCAAACTCAGCACATGTCAAGATACTGTAAGCCATCAAACTCAGCACATGTCAAGCTACTGTAAGCCATCAAACTCAGCAATGTCAAGATACTGTAAGCCATCAAACTCGGCACATGTCAAGCTACTGTAAGCCATTAAACTCGGCACATGTCAAGCTACTGTAAGCCATCAAACTCGGCACATGTCAAGCTACTGTAAGCCATCAAACTCAGCACATGTCAAGATACTGTAAGCCATCAAACTCAGCACATGTCAAGCTACTGTAAGCCATCAAACTCAGCAATGTCAAGATACTGTAAGCCATCAAACTCGGCACATGTCAAGCTACTGTAAGCCATTAAACTCGGCACATGTCAAGCTACTGTAAGCCATCAAACTCAGCATATGTCAAGCTACTGTAAGCCATCAAACTCAGCACATGTCAAGCTACTGTAAGCCATCAAACTCAGCACATGTCATGCTTCTATAAGCCATCAAACTCGGCACATGGCAAGCTACTGTAAGCCATCAAACTCAGCAATGTCAAGCTACTGTAAGCCATCAAACTCAGCACATGTCAAGCTACTGTAAGCCATCAAACTCAGCACATGTCAAGTTACTGTAAGCCATCAAACTCAGCACATGTCAAGTTACTGTAAGCCAGCAAACTCGGCGGCACATGCCAAGCTACTGTAAGCCATCAAACTCAGCACATGTCAAGCTACTGTAAGCCATCAAACTCAGCACATGTCAAGCTACTGTAAGCCATCAAACTCGGCGACACATGCCAAGCTACTGTGAGCCAGCTAACTTCAAAACTGAATTTCTTTATCATTTGGCACATATTTTAAGAGCCCTGCATGTTCCTAAAATGTGTTACAGGATTTTAAAAAATGTTTCAAACCCTGCACTCAATAGTATCTACAGTTTACATACAGTCAATGGACGGTGATATCGATTACCACCAACAATTACAGCAAATAACAGAGTTCGATTTTTTCGGACATTGTTTCTCGTGAAGATGGACGGTCTAATAGCCAGTGATCTTGACATTTAGCTGTAATTCATGAGGGAAGGTAAAACTTAATGTGAGCCTAGGCATTAGGTCACAAATTGAAAATGGTGATATTGAATGTACGGCCTTAATAAATACATTCCCTTGAATCAGAGACGCTCGTATAACTTTTGTGTACAGGTACTGGGAGTGACATTTTGTCTATTGCGGTCAGATACTGGAAGTGATATATTGTCTTTTGTGGTCAGATACTGGAAGTGATATATTGTCTTTTGTGGTCAGATACTGGAAGTGATATATTGTCTTTTGTAGTCAGATACTGGAAGTGATATATTGTCTTTTGTAGTCAGATACTGGAAGTGATATATTGTCTTTTGTGGTCAGATACTGGAAGTGATTTTGGAAGATCTATACACGGGTACCATCGGAGCCCTGATAGCATCAGATTTGATAGGAATTAGTAGTGGAAGTAGGTCATAGACCACGATGGGCAAAGTACCTTCAGCATATATTATGCGGCCCGTATGCAGGTACACATTGTGAGTGTGAATGACAAATACATGCGTATGTCTCTCCTCTTGACACTATTTTTAGAACAATATGTGAAAGATTTTACCACATTCAAATGTGCGATGCAGAATTCAGTAAATTATGAATTTATGACCTACCAATAATAGTGGTCCTCAGTTACACTTCGTGACACACCATAAGATTTATTTTATTTTAACGACCCATCTTAAAAAAAAATCTTTGATTTTTGTCTTACAGAAGTTGTACATTAGAAAGAATCTAAAAGTGTCAGTTTCTATGTCAATTTTCCCATTAATCATACTGAATAACAAATTTTTAGATGGTAATACATGGAGAAATAGTTCTAATTCTGTACACATTGACTCGAACCACTAATTATAGATAACATTTTCTCGCTACCCACCAGTGACTCACACTTTGAGAATCATTGGAATACGAAATAAAACTTTGCAGGCATTTTGAATGAATTTTAAGAATATTTGTAGTTTCAGTTGTGAGTCCTCTTCAGATTTTGGAGTATATCATTACGAGAACAATTGGTCGTAGTTTCCAAAATGCAGTTTTACAAACACTGCCAACAGGACCAACGCGAGAAGGGGAAATCTAATAACGTCTATAGGGTAATGAGTATTAAATTGTTTTTCATAACGTGCTATACTTGGTATCTGTGCGGAGTCATGAGATTGTCATGGGGGACCCAGGAATCAAAGACATTCTGGCGGTGGTCCTGCTATCAATAGCTTAAAATAATCTATTCACGTTTTCATTCATGACAGTCTCGACAATAAAATCTCTGATGGATTAACTTAAGACTTTAGATAAAAGAAAGAGCAAGAATTTTCAGTTATGACATCTGTAAAAATATTTAAAAAATGAAGCTTTAACGTTCTATAAATAATAGCATTGTCAAATGCCTGATCAGAAAAATGCAAATTTGATAGGTCTGATTTACAAATGTAAACAAAAGGAAGTGATTAATATCTTTTTTTTTGTGGGGGGACTCCTTTCCTGTTGTGTTTTGGTCAGTTGAAACAGTGTCCCATCACTACACCCACCCACCCCATGTTGTGTTTGGGTCAGTTGAAACAGTGTCGCATCACTACACCCACCCACCCCATGTTGTGTTTGGGTCAGTTGAAACAGTGTCTCATCACTACACCCACCCACCCCATGTTGTGTTTGGGTCAGTTGAAACAGTGTCTCATCACTACACCCACCCACCCCATGTTGTGTTTGGGTCAGTTGAAACAGTGTCCCATCACTACACCCACCCACCCCATGTTGTGTTTGGGTCAGTTGAAACAGTGTCCCATCACTACACCCACCCACCCCTTGTTGTGTTTGGGTCAGTTGAAACAGTGTCCCATCACTACACCCACCCACCCCATGTTGTGTTTGGGTCAGTTGAAACAGTGTCCCATCACTACACCCACCCACCCCATGTTGTGTTTGGGTCAGTTGAAACAGTGTCCCATCACTACACCCACCCACCCCATGTTGTGTTTGGGTCAGTTGAAACAGTGTCCCATCACTACACCCACCCACCCCATGTTGTGTTTGGGTCAGTTGAAACAGTGTCCCATCACTACACCCACCCACCCCATGTTGTGTTTGGGTCAGTTGAAACAGTGTCCCATCACTACACCCACCCACCCCATGTTGTGTTCGGGTCAGTTGAAACAGTGTCCCATCACTACACCCACCCACCCCATGTTGTGTTCGGGTCAGTTGAAACAGTGTCCCATCACTACACCCACCCACCCCTTGTTGTGTTTGGGTCAGTTGAAACAGTGTCCCATCACTACACCCACCCACCCCATGTTGTGTTTGGGTCAGTTGAAACAGTGTCCCATCACTACACCCCACCCACCCCATGTTGTGTTTGGGTCAGTTGAAACAGTGTCCCATCACTACACCCACCCCTTGTTGTGTTTGGGTCAGTTGAAACAGTGTCCCATCACTACACCCACCCACCCCATGTTGTGTTTGGGTCAGTTGAAACAGTGTCCCATCACTACACCCACCCACCCCATGTTGTGTTTGGGTCAGTTGAAACAGTGTCCCATCACTACACCCACCCACCCCATGTTGTGTTTGGGTCAGTGGAAATAATTTCCCTTAAGGCTCCTTTCATGTCCTGGATGAGACGAGGAGACATTTACTTATTCAGGCATAAAGAGGAGGGGAAGTCCAGGAGGGAGGATAGACAGAAGAGAAGGCAAGTGATGAATGTGGAAATATTGTTAGCTGTGACAAACAGGCCACTGAATGCCTAAGTAAGTAGGCATGGTTTGAAACAAAAAAAAAAGAGTTCATTTCAATGCATACAAGACCTGAGGCACTATGGATAAATGTATAAACTACAAATATTTTTGTAAATTTAGAAGGAAATATCACATAGTAAATTTTATAATGAAAATAAGTGCAAAGTTGAAATAAATAGTAATAGATACTTTCTAATCTTTTTAACAATAATCAGCATAGTATAATGAATGTAGTGCTTACTAATAATAACAACAGATCAGATTATAATAAATAATATATTGTTAAACTGGTGTGTCAAACACTACAGTCTATGAATGTTAATATCAACACATACTGGTGTGTCAAACTCTACAGTCAATGAATGTTAATATCAACACATACTGGTGTGTCAAACACTACAGTCAATGAATGTTAATATCAACACATAATGGTGTGTCAAACACTACAGTCAATGAATGTAAATATCAGCAGGTGTGTGTCAAACACTACAGTCAATGAATGTTAATATCAACACATACTGGTGTGTCAAACACTACAGTCAATGAATGTTAATATCAACACATACTGGTGTGTCAAACACTACAGTCTTTGAATGTTAATATCAACACAAACATGTACAAACAATAAAAGTTTGATACTATTGGAGCTAATTAATTTGTGTAGTCACTCTAGTAGTGAACTATTTATATGATGTAATGTGGTAGCGTGGCTAACAACTTGGGATCTACATCAAAATGTTTGAGAGAACAGGGGTTTCTTATACAACAACTCTCCCTGTCTGGGCTCCGGCCTATCTTAACAATGCCAGTGATATCAAAGCTCTGATAATAAATTTCAAATCTCCTAACTAGTATGTATAAATGTTAACTTGCATTTATATGTAAGTATGTTCACGAATATATATATATATATATATATACATATATATAAACTAATATAGGCTACCCATAGTAAGTTGATAGCTTTGACGGGGTTTAATTATGTGTATAATGAAATGTAAATTGCTTCAACACAAAGGTGGTGGGAATAAACACAAGTGTCTTTACACTAATAAGCCATATCCTTCTAATGGTGTAGGGTATAAGCATTTTTACAAAAATTTCTGCAATTCCGAACTAGTGAGCATGGAAAGTGCGTACATTTGATTAGAAATTTGAAGAACATCCTAGTTTTTGCACAGAAATACTAGAAAAAATCGGTTGAATACTGACTGAATATAAGGATTCGCCAAATTTTAACAAATTTTTTTCCCACCCAAATGGCGCAATTTAAACACAGAATACTTTCAAATGTTCCTTGAAGAAAGTGAAGTCCTATACAGCAAACAATCATGCTTAGCTTATGCTTTGAAGAGATTGTGTAGGTCATATGGATGATATGCATATAGTTCATTAGGGGTCAATGTCATTAAACATGAAAAGATGACTAGTGATAATTTCCTTACTATAGGCAGAAGTTCAAGTTTAGACTTACTTCCCCTTTATTTAGACTTCCTCTTAATTTTGTCCATTTCTTTATGTTCACTGACCCACATTTTGTCTAAACATTAAGGCTCAACAGCTGGCAAACATACAGGAATACAATTTTGCTGATTTGAATATAACAAATCACACTCTAAGTTTAAATTTCCATGTCCAATTTTTTTTCAAACTAATGCTTGCCAAGCTGTTAGTTCACATACTTGAAAAAAAAATAATTTTAAAACCTATCAAAAAGTGTCAGAGTAGAAAAGTAAGTGCATTTAAGAGAACCAAACATTTTAAAATAAATCTTATTTTATGCCAATTACAAAGAAAGCTATTGCAGTTTGAAAATCTTTGTTTTTTCTGCCATTTTTATTGTTTTCATGGCAACCAGAAAATAACAAACTGGACTTTCTCACACAAAGTAAATGTCAAGCCTACCAGGAAAAGCCAAATGTCATTGAATTGACTGTAATATGATAAGTTATATGTCAAGCCTGCCAGGAACAGTCACAAGTCATTAAAGTGACACTAATATGATGATAAGTTTTAAAAAAGGAGGGGGTGTGGTTCCAATAATAGAACATTGGTTAAATATTCTTTTTTTATTAAACATATCAAAGAAATTTTAAATAGAATGAGCTTCATTGTAGCCCAATGTCTGAATTTTGAATTCATCAGGTGACAAACTATTGTGTACTCACCAGGTGACAAACTATTGTGTACTCACCAGGTGACAAACTATTGTGTACTCACCAGGTGACAAACTATTGTGTACTCACCAGGTGACAAACTATTGTGTACTCACCAGGTGACAAACTATTGTGTACTCACCAGGTGACAAACTATTGTGTACTCACCAGGTGACAAACTATTGTGTACTCACCTGGTGACAAACTATTGTGTACTCACCAGGTGACAAACTATTGTGTACTCACCAGGTGACAAACTATTGTGTACTCACTAGGTGACAAACTATTGTGTACTCACCAGGTGACAAACTATTGTGTACTCACTAGGTGACAAATTATTTTAAAGGATGCTCTGCACCTAACCCTAATTGAACTAATCTGATTCTTAGAAATGATTTTAAAAAAAGAAAAAAAAAACTCACCAAACAAAATTCTTGTAGGTCGTGAGATATTCTATGAAGACGATAAGAAGTCCACTAGACTACTTGCATTTTCAATGTTCTCTGATGAAGTATGACTCAAGTCACCCGAGTTTAAAATATCAGGCTCATAATTTTCATCAAAAGGATTGGTGCTTGGAGGTCGATTTGGTGGAATATTGGAAAATACATCAAATGGATTAGTTATTGGGGATTGTACTGGTAAAATATTAAGACATTCTTCAAATGGGTTAGTGCTAGGTGGTCGACCAGGTAAAATATTTTCAAATCTTTCAAAAGGATTAGTACTAGGTGGTTGTTCAGGTAAAATTATTTGAAAGCCTTCAAATGGATTAATACTTGGAAGAAGAGGTGGGTCAGGTTCAGTTTCTGGGCATCTATCAGCATCTAGAAGTTCTTCTGTATGGCATCTATCCAGATTTAGATCTTCTGCACTGAAATTTTGATCTGATTTGTGAATAACTTCTTTTTCTGATAAAAGCACAAATGTTGAAGCCAAAGAATTGTTATTGTCTTCTCCTTCTTGCGTGATACTTAAACGTGGCACTAGACCCTTATTTGAAACTATATGTTCCTGAGTAGGACTACACGACTGAGTGAAACCTGTGTCATGGTCATCAGCAGGAGAAAGATCATCATTAATCACAGTGAAATTGGATGAGTCACCAGCAGTATAACAGTCTAAGTTTAACAATGTGTCTTTGGAAGAACAACTTTGTCCAATAATCACTTCATCTAAAACTGGACAAGGCCTGGCATCTGATTGCAAACATACAACAGATACCTCGCCGCTCTGGAATGAAACTTGGACCACTTCTTCTGGACTAATCAGTGAGTGGTCGGTTTGATCAAAAGTTTTTTGTTCAATATATTTACTTTCATCCCAGTCAACTGTTGATATGCTCTCAGCAGATTTTATGTCAATTGCAACTAAGTTATTACAACCTGCTTCAGGCTGATCTACTGCAACAGTGAGCACCTCATCAGATTCTAATTCATGTAGTAGAGTTATCTTAGGTGTTGCCTCCAGCTGGACTGACAAAACAGCTGGTGTATCTGTACTAGAAAAAGATACAAATGAAAGGTTTTTGGAATGGTTAGATATCTGGTGAACATCAGCTGATTCAAAAAAATCACATAAGGAGCTGCTGTGTTGACTGAGTGGCAATGAACACTTTACACAAACATTTTCTGGTGTTAAAATATCACTATCACTGGAATCCGAGGTAACACATGGAATGGCATCACATTTAAGATGTTCAGATTCACCTGTTCTATTGAATTCATTTGTAACATTAACACAAGAGCTGTCTGGAAAACTAGCCCAGTTTTCTTCTTCAGGTTCATCAATTGTCTCACCAAAAATTTTGTAAGCAGTCTCGTTCTGCTCAATGTAAACTAATTTAGGAGCATAGGACAGCTCTTCACTTGCAGAGGAACCTAAGAACTCTGTTCGCTTTGATAATTTCGGTGAAGTAGATGGTGTCAGAGTTGGTGGAATGAGAACTCTTCTTGGTGAAACAGGAACCTGGCCATCTTCATTCACAACCAATGCAGATTTTGTACGACTGAAAAGTATTTCCTCTGTAAACTCAAAGACAAGGTCATCTGAATCTTTCTTTTTAGAACTCTGCAATTTTGGTGTTTTCGGTTTTAAGGTGAATTCATCACAAGGCAAAGTTATTTTTAATTTGTCTGGAAGAAGAGAAGGGGGAGCTGGTGATAGCTCAGGAGAACTTATCGCTGCATATTCATCAAGTGTGACAACACTAATAGGTGTATGACTACGAGGGCGAGCAATAGGGGATGTAGTCACTCTTAAACGTTCAATCCGCCTCTCATAAGCTTTACGTTTAGATGGCGACAAGATTTGACTTGGGTCAATATTTTCTGGAATAAGACTGGCAAGGGTATCCTGTTCACTTCCATGATCATCAAACTGACCTCCAGAATCTGTATTTTCTAACTGGCCAACAGATGGACGGGAAGCTCGAAATGTAAATGTGGTTTCATTGCAAGAGCCTGAGCTTGAGGAGGAGTTAGAATCTTGTTTTTTAATTGGGATGGATACTCTCCCAATGGTTCCTTGGCGGCTTAAACCAGTAGTAAATGAAGGTTGATAATCTTTTTTATCAACTTCCCTATGTTTGTCAGCTGAGGGAGATTCACACTTGTCTGTAGTTGACCCAGGAGGGCAAAAGCTGGATGCAGTTTCAGTCAGGTCACATCCTGAAGCAGTTAAGTTATTTTTATTGCCGTCATCCGGATTTTCATCATGGCTGTCAGCTGTTATCTTCTCCTTAGCTACATCTGCTTCCTTTCCTCGTTTATCCTCCCCACCTGTCTGTGACAGGCTTTTTTTAGAATTGTTAGCCCCTATGGTTTTAGAATTGTTAGCCCCTATGGTTTCAGTATTCAAAGAACCATCTTCAAGTAATACTTTGGAAGTTTTAAGATTCAGCAAATTTACCTTTGGCTGGGAAAAGTCAAGAATACTTGTTGTACTTTGTGTCTGATTAGATATAACATCTTCATCTCCAAGATCAATAGTGTCAAAAGTCGCAAGTGGCGCTCTTAATATTTCTTCTCTCCTAACTATTCTATGTTTGATGTTAAAGACTCTGTGCATAGCCAAACTGCACATGCAGCTCCCGTCGTCTATATAGAAAAAGAAATATGGTGTCAATTTTATAAAACATAATAACACCAGTAGATGTTTACCATATTCAGATTCACACGTTCTATTGAATTTTTTTGTTATATAAACATGAAGATTTACAAAATATCTAATAATATTTATTTATTGTCATTCACAATTAGAAAAAATTCCAAATTCATTAAAATGTTTAAATATAACAAGTTTTTATGCTTTGAAAATCAGTAAGCAACACTACTACTCATTATTTTTAAATATACTCTGATAATTAGGATTTATATATAAATACATATATTTATTTATAAAGAATAAATTAATAGATTAAGTTAACATTAAGTTTAAAATTAAATAAATTTAAACAAAAGTAAAATTATAACAATAAAACAGCATATTTAACAACAACAGTCAATATAAAAATATTATAAGTTGATTTGTTAAAAAGCTTGAGTCAATTTCTGGAAATTTTCAACTAATCAACAATTTAAAAGTGGCCTTTTTTATTTTAGTTCTAAAAATAGGAATGACCTTTTTATTGCAGGAATATAAATTTATCTAAAAGTGTTTCTCTTAAGACTTAACTGACTTAACAATCTCAGTTACTCAGTGGTCTCAGCAAGTTTGATAATCTAGTTTTAAACACAGACAGGTAAGCAAAGTACATATGAAGACTTAAGTTTCACATTTTGATTTAATTACTCATATATTTATTATTTTAAAAAATTAAACTATTAAAATTTGTATTTATACAATCTTACTTCGAGCTGAGAGCTCTGTCTATTGCATCCATGTCGTTTTTAAGAGTCAAGACGACCGCTTCATTGATTTTATTGACTTTTTTATCGCAGACAAAAACTTACCACAAACACACCAGCACGAGAGAGAATCCAAACTCTAGACTGCATCAAGACACTGCGAGTCGCCGCACAGAGATGGAATCAGTATTGATCGAACATCGAGGATTCAGCTTTTTTTTTTTGCATCGTCGCCATTAATGTTTACGGAAGTAACGCACACGCACAGTCTGTGACGCACTATGTAAATCTCTTAGAGACCGTCGTGACCAATGTAAACTAATGGCTACCCCCTGATAATCAGTTTGCAGCCAAGGTTGGTTTTAATTCACAATAAAATAAGTATGTTTTATAAGCTATAGAAAGATTAAAGAATAACAGTAAGCTACACAATTTATGTTTTAATGATAGTAAGATAGTTTGCTCATTCACATTATTTTAAATGATCACAGTTCCAGTCTACAAACTAATCGGTACTCAGCCTCAGGCTAAATTTATTCATTTTGTGAAGTGCGTACATTAAAATTATGTAAAATGGCTAGCAAAAAGGGTGCACCTAAAGGCAAAAGAACTCCTTCAGGAAAAAAGGGGAAAAAGGAAGAAATTGAAGATCCAATTATTACTTTTCTCAAGAAAACTGCTGAAGATCTTAGGGAAGAAAATGCAACTTTAAAATCAAGCTTATCAACTTACAGTGAAAAATTAAAATCTATAACTCAACAAGTGATTGATGTTAATTTTGACAACTACAAACCTCCTCCAGATATTGATTTAATAGATATTCCTTTATCTGATATTTCAACAATTATAACAAATTTAACTATTACCCCTGGCAATAAATTACATTCATATGAACTTCAACTTGAGGAGCTAGAGACAAGAGTGACACAGCTAAACAATGAATTAGCCAAATTAATTAAACTCAAGATAAAATTGGAAAATGGACTTAAGGATATGGAAAGAATGTATGCAGTGGAAGATTTAAAAGTTCAAGCTAAGAGACTGTGGTATGATTGTTGTAAGTATTATAATTTGAATTCTAATTTGACCACCCATTAGTGTTATGCTAATTTGAAATTAAATATATATTTTTTTTAGCGTTCATTTTAAATCATTGAATATTATAAATTCTGGCTTTTATGGGTGTGTTTTTTTTTCGTCCACTGGCATTAATTAGTAGCATACAAGTAAAATGTTAGAAACATTCCTAAAAAAATTTCTGTTTTTTAAACACAATGTCATATTTGCGGATATAAAATAAATAGACTTTTAAAATCAAATACTTTTCTGTAAAAAAAAAAGGTAATATTATTTTTATTTTAATCAGTTACATTAAAAAAAATTTTAGTAAAACAAACAAAAAAAAAACTTCAGCTAATTTTAGTTTTAATCAACTACATCTAACCCATTGAAATAATCCTTTTTTTCTAGTGACACTTTGAAATAAGTTCAATTCACTTGACTTGAGTTGACCTCCAAAAAAAAGGATCATTTTTATGTAGTTACATGATTTTGTTTCAGTAGTTACAATGCTGTGGTAGACTGTGTTCTAGTGGGATTTAGAGAGATTTTATGATCACATAATTGTGTGTTTTTAGCTTTTTATCACTGAATATCTAATACAACCATACCTCGCTTTATGGCCTAGATGCGTTCCACGAAATTTGGCCGCTAAGAGAAAAGCAGTATAATGAATCAGTTATTCTAGTACAAATCCAAACAAATTCAACGAGATCGGTTCCAAGTTTTTAAAAAAATGTAACATGGTTTATCATTCAAAATGTATTTTCTCTGTTTATTTCATTAAAATTAAAACTACAAACCAAGTGCATACATTTGTACATACAATTATAACAATTTCATACAATCAGCAATAATCTATAAACAAAATTGAAACAATTTTATGTTACATAAAATACGAATATGCAAAAATGAAGACGATGCTAGGAATGGTAACCTGCAGATCAATGACGTCATCATTTTTCGTTGGTAAGGATAGGCCTGGCTTACAAAAAATGTCCAACGTTGTTTGTCTTGCCTTAGTTCTTCAATGATTTATAACAGTTAATGGCTGAGTTAATTCCTCGAGAAACTTTAGCGCTACGTTTAATGTCAGGATCGTTTTCAAGGAGGATGTTTATTCCTTGTTCGAAATAAGAAAAAGTTTTCAACAAATGTTTTGATGTTAGCTGTTTGGATACAAAAGACTCTGCCTCTTCATCAAGTGCCAGTTCTGCTTGCAACTGAATGAGTTCCTCATATGAAAGGGGTTCCCTATCAACTTGAAGTAGATCGAAGCACATCACGTTCGTTCAAACCTTCTAAGCCGAGATCTTCTACTAGATCCAAAACATTTCGCCTAAATTAGCAGGATGCCCTGGTGCATTATCCAAAATTAGCGATATTTTTTCACTTCTTTATAAAAGTTTTTTCTTTTGGCCGTTACAGCGAAACATTTTAGACCGTAAATCGAAAACGTGCCTTAATTGAAGAAGGCCGTTATAGCGAAATGCCGTATAAAGAGCGGCCATATAGCGAGGTATGAGTGTACTTTGCTTTTTTAAATTTTTTATTTAGTTTACTATAATGTTTTCCCATATTTAATTTGTCTAACACGAACATTCTGCAACTAATATTTTTCTTAGTTTTTCAATTTATATTTACTTATTATTTTCTTTTACATATTTTTTTTAAAGCCTTGTAAGTATGAGTTGTATATCTCTTAGATCTGAAAAACCATTCACGGGATGGTTTTTACTGCACTTTTCTATCATTTCCACCATAGCCAAGAGTGGATTGTCTGTGGAGGTACCATGGGAGACATACATAGGTGACTTGCACAATGCCCTACTAATGTTGGATTTGGGAACCTTCATAAAATATTGAGTCTCTTAACAAGGATCAAACTCGAGACCATAGAGTTGATCCTTTTATTTATTTCTCTTATTAACATCAAGCAACTTAATTTTTTTTTTAATTTCTAGTCTAGTCTTTTTGAAGAAGCATACTTTTTCTTAGTCTTTGGTAGGTCCTTCACATGTAATGTCCCTAAGGGCACTTTCCAAATGTACCTGCTTCTAAATCTGATTCTAGTCTTTCGCTCAAAAAAACAATAATTATTTCATCACATTTTTCATTAGCTTTACTGTTGAAACAGATGTAAAAGAGATGCAAATTCATGAAATTGTGGCAATCAATGTAGTTTTTTTAAACTGTTAATCAAAAAGGTACAACTCATCTATTTGTGACACCACTTGAAAGAACATGTGAAGGTTTCAGTATGTATGGTGATGTTAAAAAGGGTTTGAATAGTAGTGAACTGTCAACAAGAGCCCCATCAGCAGTGAGTAATCAGTCATCTGACCAATTTTCTTTGTCTGAAGGAACTGCTATTCCACCTATCTATTTAAGTGTACTAAAACCAAAATCAAGAAGTATAAATTTAATACCAAGAGGATCAGAGAAAGAAAACTTAAATCCTGTGAGTGAAATATTTTTTTTCCACATTTTAACCTTTCTATAGATGTTTTCTAAATAGCAATTGCATTCAACATTCACATTTTTTTTTCAAACACATTTGTTTTCTATCTCAATATTCTATTTTATCTTTTGTTTATTTTAAGCCTGACAAGAAAATGCCAGGAGAGACACATATTTTTGATATGCATGATGGTTTAAGGAGTATCATTATTAGGAACCTCAGCAAACGCAAAGGAAATGGTATTGGTTTCATATGTAGAACTTATTAGTCCATCTTTTATCATTTTATTAGCTAAATGCTCAAATTATATCTAAATTAAGAACATAATCACCTCAGAGCATTCAAAAAATATTTTTTAAATTTCTAAAATAATTCTAAATTAAATTTGTTAATGTGAAATTTACACTAAAATGGTAGCTTTGCATAAGGCCTGTTGTATGAACATTCAAGTTACAGCTTTTAAATAGAGTAAGTTAGGTGCTTTTGATATAAACATTTATATTAATCTGTAGGTACCCTATTAAAATTTCATTCCAGAAAACAGAATTTCCCGGCCATATAAGATTAAATTATTTAACAGTATATTTTTTTCTCTTGTATGACAACTGCTGGTGTTTAGCTTTGTTCTCAGAATTTTATTATTTCACTGCTTAACTATTTCTTATTAGCAAAAGATATTCTTTAGCTATTTTGATAATAAATCATCTTGATGTCTTGAAATGAACATAGGCTTTTCAAATTGTTAAGTTGATGGGTGAAAATTCTTTTATTTTACTGTCAAATTTTGATGTATTTAAAAAATATCCCCTTTTTCACTCATATTTTTTATATATTATTAATATTCTCAAATTATTCTGTTCTAAAAAAAATTAAATATTTTTTGTAGGTAATGACTGGCGCTTAATAGCAACTAGAGTCGGTCTGCCAGATGATCTTATACAACATTGGCTGGCCATGAGAGCACCAAATGCAATGGCATTTGTCATGAAGGTTTGGGGAGACAGTGCTGGGGCAACAGTTAGAATGCTACACAGACATTTAGCATCTCCTCAGATGAAAGAAGTTATTTTAGCCAAATTGTTGTCAGATTTTTATGATGTGGAGTAAAAATGTTTAGTGAAGGCTTAATTAAGTTGAGCAAGATAGAATTGAAAACATAAAACTTGAGCCCAAACATAATTTTAGATAAAAATTCTATTTCATGACACTGATATTGTTGTTTTTTAAATCATAACAAAGCACAAATTATGGATCATTTAGGCATTATTTTTCATCATTATTTACACATTGTATATACTTGATTAATGATTTAATGTTAAAATTGATGTGTTTACCCTTTCCAATAAAAAATTTAATGTAAAATAACTGAACCATTTTAAGAATCTATTATTTATGTGCCCGATAAACTGAAAAAAATAAAAAGAAAACTTTCCTTTGAAAAAAAAATAAGATTATGCCCTTATGGATTGTTTTCTGCATTTTTTTGTTCAAATATTTAGTAGGAATATTGGACCAGTTTGTCAATTATTTCTTTGTGTAACTTTTTAAATGCTTCTTGAGAAAACATTGTTTTTCAATGTGAGCTTTTGATCTTAAGTTTTGTTAGTAATTATTAGCTGTTGATTTAAATATGATATTGTGATTGTTATCAGCATTACAATAAAGTGAATATTGAATAATATATTGATCAATGCAAAACTTTAAAAAATAGTCCATTGAATATTCTTTTTTTTTTGACTGTTTGTGCATGTTTATTAATGTAAATAAAAAATATGACTAAAATATTTTTTAATACAATCTTTATAAAAAATGTTTCTTTTCTTTTAATATGTTGTTCAGTATCACGCTATAAAACTGAGGATAGAAATATTTTTGTTAGCTTATGTTTAATAAACTAAGTTTTAATCATTAATAATGTTCATGACAATTTCTCAATAAAAAAAATTAAAAGTAATTGCAATTTTTTTTTTAAATTGTTTTAATCTCTAAAAAAATTAATTAATTTCATACTGCTGGAAAAATTATTTCATTCTCTATATATAATTGTGAGCTTATGTATGTATGGATTTCTATTTGCCTGCTCATGTATGCATGGGAGATAGAAAACACTATATCTTATGGTCAAAACTACTCAACTCATTCTTTAACATAAGTAGATCATTCATGAATGATTCTCAGTAGGCCTATGTATTGAATTTCTTTGACCATTAGTGTATCAGTCTGCCTATTATTGAAATATTAAATTTCTTTTACCATTTGTGTATTTCTTTAAGGTTTTAGTTTCTGTAGGATTTGTTCTTCAAGGTTTGAGTTTATGTTGACTTCACAGTTTCGTATATTTGCTTATTGAAAATTCTCTTTGTTGTAAATAAAATTCTGCATTGAAAGTACATGTGTAACACACCAAAAACTTAAGCTCAACATGTTTAAGTTTGAAGGTTACATGAAAATAAACAACTATGCCAAGCTAGTCTTAAATCTAATGTTGAAAAACATGCAATTTGAATGCTGCCAGATCCTTGAACTGCATCAATCAATAATTCATTTTATTGCTGAATAACATGCAAAGATGCTTGTGTCAAGTCCTTACATTTATCATATTATATTTAATGCTGGATAACATGCAATGATGCTTGTGTCAAGTCCTTACTTTATCATTTTATAGAGGACATGAAATGGACTATCTGTGGCAAAAGCCTAAACACTTCCGTACCAGAGTTGCTCTTATAAAAATACACTTACGTTTAACATTTTCCTGTTAAATTCACTTTTGCAATGTTTACAAATGTTACGGGGACAAGCATTCAAAACAGAGGCAATCAACAATGTAACAACCTTGAGAAATACATTTCCACCCCCACTGTAAACAGAAAACTTTGACATCACCTTTCCCCAGGGTTATTATAAGTTGTCTGTGTACTTCATTATTGTTTGCAACAGTGAAAGTAGTTGTTTTCATGTAAATATTTTACAATGTTTCTGTAGCAATTAATTTTGTATTACCTGTAAGCAACACCAGGTACACTGCTACTAGAGGATATATTGACAAAAATCTTTTGATTTGGGTTTGATATATAATAAGGCAAATTAATTATTCAAATACAAACACAAAATAAACAAACACAGGCCATGCATGAAACAACCAAAGTGGTAAATTAAAACTCTCTAAATTTGGAAAAATTATGAAAGTTTTTTTATTTTCATTTTAAACTCTTTTATTAGAATGTAACAAACAGTAAAAAAAAAAAACCCTGTTTAAAATGGTATGCAAGACTAAAACAAATGTCAGAAATATGCACAGTAATAGGCAAGTGTTGTACTGGACAAAATAATTTATTTCCCTGCATTTTTCCCTTTATCTAAATATTGCCAAAAAAAGTATGTTAAAGACTCCACATGATTTTAATTAATTGACTGGAACAATATAAACAGTACATTGTCATAGACCATACACAAGTGTTCAATATAAACAGTACATTGTCATAGACCATACACAAGTGTTCAATATAAACAGTACATTGTCATAGACCATACACAAGTGTTCAATATAAACAGTACATTGTCATAGACCACACACAAGTGTTCAATTTAAACAGTACATTGTCATAGACCATACACAAGTGTTCAATATAAACAGTACATTGTCATAGACCATACACAAGTGTTCAATTTAAACAGTACATTGTCATAGACCATACACAAGTGTTCAATTTAAACAGTACATTGTCATAGACCATACACAAGTGTTCAAAATTTCAAATTGATAGGACTTTTGAAGTTATCGATAGTTGATTAAAAATTTCCCAAACATTACAGGACAAATATCATAACAGCTAGACAGAGCAAGTTAAAAAGAATAAAAAAAAAACAATATTCTTAAGGCATGTGGATTTATTATAAAAGTAAATTTGACATACACATGGTCAACCGCAAATTAATGTTCATGCACTAAGAACATTATCAACCAAAAATATCATATATATAAGCCTGAATATGTATGTTTAATTGTCTCAATTAAGCTTATTGTATACAATATATAGGCCTGAAAAATCATACATTATTTACTCTAATTAACAATTAATTAGCACATACAATATTTTGCCATTATTGAAATGAGGTTACAAAATACTCAATAGTAGTCATATCACAAGAGAGTAAAATTAGAATTAACATTTTTTTAGGATATTGGGTGTATTTTGTGTCAATAATTATCCACCAGATGTCTGGAAATAAGTTGAAAAGAACTACATCATTTTCACATGCTGAGAATTAATGATTAACCTCGGCTTAAAATTTACAAAATGTTAAAGAAACAATGACAGATAAATCTCAATAATTTGGTAAAAATTTGACCGTTAGTGAAAAAAATAGGCAATCAGTTATATATACCGGTAACATTTTTACATTAAATAGTTGTTCATTTACTTTCATAAGGCAATTAAACATTGTTCCAAACATAAATGCATTCTTATGAGGGTCATTCCACGTCAACTCAACCAGTTTTTTGACAATTGTTCACCCGACCCCCTCAGATCTTCCTGAAATTTTCAGGGCTTGTAGTACATTCAAAGTTGAGTGATTCCTGAAAATTTCAGGTCATTTAGTCAAAGCTTTCTGAGATACGATTTTTTAAGAGGTAGTTGCGAGTGCGCGTGACATTTACATTTTCGATATTTGAACGTGAATATTTCAAAAACTAAATAAGGTATCAGGCTGAAATTTTCAGTATTTACTCATTGTTTTGTCATGAGTTGAATGATGTATTTATCTTAAAAATTAAGCAGCTTGCACACAGAATGCCCCTAAAAAAATTCCAAACATTGCACTTCAGACAGTTTTCATCAATATTTAACTCAGTATAGCCAAGAACCCTATAAGACATGAAATGATGTTTGTTATACAATTAGTAAGAGGCTTCCTGTTAATCAATAATAGTGAACTCATGGTGGGCCCCTTTAAGCATCATGATGATAAATTCGTTGCACTTATTGCGACCCCAGATGACCATGTGGGCAGTAATTCACACTTTTCATATTTTGCACACTTGTTAACCTTGGCAAGTACTAGCTATGGTGAAAATTTCATGTTGGTGTCTTAACGCCTTCTTGGTGAAAAAGTACATGATTATACACACTATTATTGAATGTGCGTGTGAATATTTCAAAACTAAAAAAGTATCAGGCTGTAATTTTCAGTATTTACTCATTGTTTTGTCTGAGTTGAATGATGTATTTATCTTAAGTGTAGCTTGCACACAAAGAATGCCCAAAAAAAGAATTCCAAAAAACATTGCACTTCAGACAGTTTTCATCATTGGTTGACCACGCACGCTACGGGCCTCATTAACAGTAATAATTAAAAAATGGTAAAAAATCACAGCATAGCAATGGAAAAGGCCTGAGGCGGATATCAGCGTATGCTCATTGCTTCCTACCCCCATGCAGTTAACTGATGGTATCTTATCTATGTACACACAGTCCTACTATCAAACTGTTTCTTGCAATTTATGTTTGGAACAATGTTTAATTGCCTTATGAAAGTAAATGAACAACTATTTAATGTCAAAATCTTACCGGTATAAATAACTGATACATCATTCAACTCAGGACAAAACAATGAGTAAATACTGAAAATTACAGCCTGATACCTCTTTTAGTTTTTGAAATATTAAGCTACGCAATATTCAATAATAGTGTATAATCATGCAATTTTTCACCAAGAAGGCGTTAAAAGACACCAACATGAAATTTTCACCATAGCTAGTACTTGCCAAGGTTAACAAGTGTGCAAAATATGAAAAGTGTGAATTGCTGCCCACATGGTCATCTAGGGTCACGCAATAAGTGCAACGAATGGTGCGAGTATGATGAAGGGGCCCACCATGAGTTCACTATTATTGATTAACAGGAAGTCTCTTACTAATTGTATAACAAACATCATTTCATGTAATATAGGTTCTTGGCTATACTGAGTTAAATATTGATGAAAACTGTCTGAAGTGCAATGTTTGGAAGTTTTTTAGGAGCATTCTGTGTGCAAGCTACACTTAAGATAAATACATCATTCAACTCATGACAAAACAATGAGTAAATACTGAAAATTTCAGCCTGATACCTTATTTAGTTTTTGAAATATTCACGTTCAAATATCGCGAAAATGTAAATGTCACGCGCACTCGCAACTACCCTTAAAAAAAAAAATCGTATCTCAGAAAGTTTTTGACTAAATGACCTGAAATTTTCAGGAATCACTCAACTTTGAATGCCACAAGCCCTGAAAATTTCAGGAAGCATCTGAGAATTCGAATTGAACACCACTGGTTGAGTTGACGTGGAATGACCCATGAACTAAATAACTTGTTTGACTAGATAAGTGTGACTAAAAAAAACATAGCTAAATACAATGTATTACATACATTCACTTTGTTGTATATTGATATTAAAAGGAAAACAAAATTATTCCTACATTGACACGTTTTAAACTTACTCCATTTTATTAACAAATGCACATTTAATGCTGTAAAGTTAAAATCATTGAACTAAAGTTCCCTAACATCAGACTTTTATAATCCCACTTTTATTTCTAAATCTCCTTTTCAGACTGTTTAACAATAACAAAATCAGGAAATACATGAATTTTGCTTTATTTTCATTTAAAATACAATTCTAAAAAAAATATTTGATTTGTAAAAGAGTTATAATAATCTAAAGCAGTATAAAACATTGCCTTATGTTAAATATCATGTAATTCTATTTTAAATAGCAAGTTTTGTTATGAAATTGATACAAATTTGTTAATGAGCAATAAAAAAGCAATAACTTTGTTTGTTGGTCAAGACAGAACAGAAAACATTTGGTTTATAAATAAAGATATCTTGTAAGCAAAAAAAAATGTCTGTACAATGTTTATCTATGCTCTGAAATATTTGACTGAGATTCTCTTGACTATGCACAAAAATGTAACAGTAAATATGTGTATACCATTTAAATCCTTCACAATATGAAGTCTTTATCAATACATTCATAAATGTTGACAAAAATGATACATCAGAATAAAACAAAGAAATACAGAAATAACACTGCAATAGTTACTGGCTAATAATTCCAAAAACGTGATTAAATATAATTTTTTAATAGCAGAATTATAAATGCCAAAATATTTAAGTTCTGATATAAGACACAGTTTTAAAATTATGAAAACAGAAATCCTTACATGAATGTTTGATTCATTATTTCTGTGATTTCTGCCTTATGTAATTCACCAATACCAACAGCTGGAATGCCCAGAACTTTCCTCCCAGCATACTTTAACTGCAAAACATTTATTTATACATCACATATATATATATATATTTATAGAGATAGAAAGCAAGAAAGTACATATATACTAAAATTGGAAAAATTATTAAGATATTTATATATATATATATATATATATATATATATATATATATATATATATGTATCTGCTTTTTAATGATTTTATATCTTACAAAAGCAATACTCTGGACTTACTTGACAACCAACAAGATTTTGAAACCTGGTTTGTATAAAATTCCATGCTCCCATGTTTCTGTGTTCTTCCTGACTCCAGATAAATTGTTTGGCTTTAGGATATTTTTTCAGTACATACTGAAGTTCACTGGTGGGGAAAGGGCATAGACTCTGATAAAGAGAACCAGATAGTCATTTGAGATGCAGTTACATATTAATATTTGGACACCTATAATTTTATTCTCTAAAAATTATTGATTTTGAACCAACTTTTGATCTAGGTAATAATGTGTTTGAGACACTCAAGAGGTAGGATAATTATTTTTTTTTAAATTCATGTAAGAATTTAAAATTGTTAACTATTGATAGCCCAACCATTTCACTGTATTTTCAACAATTCTGTGTCAATAAAAACATAAAACAAAACATGACACACATAGGCCAACAGTAAGACATTCCCATATTTTATAATATCTTAGCAGACCTTTTAAAAATATATATTTTGATGTGCCATTACAGTGTATTAAGAAGATTTTTTAAAGAAAACATACTACCTTAATACTTGAGGTTCAATAATGATGTGTAAATCACAATAATAACTAACAGATGTTAGTTATATATATATATTTATTTATATGTGTATATATATGAAATATTTACCTCAAGTCTAACCAAAGCAACATTCTTAGCCCCTCTTAAATCTCTTTCAGTGGTCAAAGCTATAATAGTGTTTCCCTAGAACAGAAGACAACACACAGGTTACTTCAGCAGGTGACACATCAGGATCTGCTAGCACAGGCAGAAAGTGAGTTCCTGGTAACATTTCTGTCAGTGATGATACTGCTGCTGGAGAGCGCAGAATCAATTTTGGGGCTGCCACTATCAAAGGCTTGCGAAAATTTCTTAGCATCTATACAATTTTAAAATTGCAATTTTTAATCTATGTAGCTTCATCAAACCAAAAACAGTAAGCTATTTCACTAAAAATAATGAGAAGTAAATTATTTAAATAACTAAATTTTTAAAAATCTACTGCTTTAAATAAAAAAATTGAAAATATCATCTCTCATAAAAAGTCACCTGTCTACGTAGAAGATGAAAATACTGAGCAGGTGTGGTTGGGTTCACAATCTGAAAATTAACATCATCACCATCCACTCCATCTTCCTTGCTATCACATTGCTAGATATTTCAATCAAAACATGTTTATGTAATTATTGCTATACATCTATCATTAAAAAAAAAAAATTCCAGACTTCAGTCTTTCAAAAAATAGCAATATCTTTCACAATACTTTTTTACAATTGCATCTCCCATCTATGAAATAAAAACATGGTGTTCAGAAAATAGTATGACTATTTACATGTATTTTAGTATAAAACATCAAGTCATGAGGTAAGGGATTCTTTGATATCTCATACATTGACATGCAAAATATTACTAAGAATGAAGTTTGAAATATGTACACCAACAATGATATGAGCTAAAATATAACTCATAACAAAGACTGTGCAATGAATGTGTGAGTGCC